>JAHWFP010078879.1:22054-32184 GCA_023313725.1 Lithobius niger
GAAATAACCGAAGGAAACTGTTTACTGTTTCTTTTTATAGGTTGGGTCTAGGGGGGGGGGGATTGAAGCTTAATGGCGCCTCGACAACTAGGTCATTAGTTCCAACCTCAGTCACAGTCCAGTAGTCCAGATTGTCACTGCACCACGCATTAGATATATTAAACAAACTTAGGTTAGGTAAGAAAACTCACTAGGAAACGGATTTCTCTCTTCTGCTTTTTCTTTCCTCAATTTTTTTCCTCGGATTGTTTTCCTTCTGCTGTTTGCCTACGGTTATCTCCGAGATTTGTTATTTTTTTTATTTTCACGGCATATTTTTTCCATTGGCTGTTTACTGTCCATTCCTTTTTTTCTTGGGCTTTCGTTCCGTGGAAATATCTCTCTTTGTTTTCTTTTTTCCATTGGGTGTTTTTTCTAGGTTTTTTTCCCCCTAAACTTGTCTTTCCACTGCTATTTTATTCCTGAATTAAACGTTTCTTGAAAATAAAACCGCAAAATTGACTTTTAAATCGATTTTCAAATAAAATTAATTTCATAACTGTTGCGCTATTTATATTAATAATTAAACGGATTAATACTTTTAAAGCCTATTTAATATTTTGAAGATATGTTTTGTCACACATAATGACACTTTTTCCCCGAAATTGAACAAGCCACTACATTTTCTTGGCCTATCCAGATTCCATAAATAGAGATTTGCAGCTTATGTAATTGACTGACTTCATTCTGTGTTCAACAAATTTTATTTTTTCAGTTGTAATAGCAGACGCAGTATTGTAGTTACAGTAGTTTGCGATTATTATTATTCGTTTATTGAATTTAACAACTTCGTAATATTTAAGGATTTCCCATAACCAGACATGATTAATCGATGTAGACTTGTAGTTGCCCCTTCTCAACTGTCTAAATTTCATTGTCCAATACTGTACGCCCACAGCACCACTGGCATCACGAAGTTTTACTCTCATTTGCTCATAAGACATGGTAGCAGAGTTTGGTAATGTTGAGCTGACCCTTTACATCCCAATGGCCGGTTCGAATCCCGCAACTGACCAACTATCATATCGGACTTTAAAAAAATCATCCAATTCGACATGGGCATTAAAGGGTTAACAAACAATACGTTCATTTTCAAAGACATTAACTCCAATTACCTGACTCGTTTCTATTCACTTGTCAGTCTTCGTACGTCCTCATAGTTGCCATCTTTGTGTGGCATTTAGCATATTGGCGATTTACGAACAAACGTTGCACCTGAATTTGTTTTTTTTTTCCGAAATAAATCACTGCCGATAAAAGGACGCTCTTCACGCTGCTCCATTATCCCTAAGTTCCAACTTAATTTCATTTTTACTGAAGAAATAAGTTCTTAAACGTATGGTGTGTCTACGTTTGTTTATTCTCAGTACAGCACTGCAGATAAAAGTACGCCCTTCACGCAATCCATTATCCTCACGTTTCAACTTAAATTCGGTCTTGTTGAAGAAATTACATCTTAAAGGCGGGTTTCCACCATCTGCAGCATCTAGCACATCTAGTGCATTCTAGCTCCCTCTCGCAGTTGCTCGCTGCAAGCAAAGGAATGCACAAAGAAATTACCTTTTAAGAAACTACCCACGCGCCTCCTTAATTATTGAGCAAAAATGTGTACGTCCTCGTTCACCTGGAAGCAGGCTGTAAAGATTAGCGAAATTAGTGCCACTAGATGGCGCCGCGGTGGACAATGAAGAAAATACCGTTGCGCCATCTAGTGACCGTAATATCATTAACCTTTACGGCTTGCTCTCAGGTGCACGAGGACGAACCACATTTTTAATCAAAATTAAGAGGCAACGTGGCTAATTGAGTGTTGCGTTAAACGGTAATTGCTTTGCATTCCTTTTGCTTGTTGTGATTTAAGCGCTATGGAGAAGTCGACGGTGCCATACGCCGCAGACTTTAATTTGGTGGTAGCCCTCCTTTAAGCGTTGTGCCACTTGCCACAGAACCTAGCCAATGGGCATGCAGTTTTACAAACGAGAGTTCAACCCTTTAGTTCGCCAGAGCATAATAGAATCACAGAACTCGATTAGGAGTTTTGTTCACTTATCCTAACGAGCGTGTTATGTTATGTTTTATCGATTTTCGGATTTCCGTAGTGCACTTGTAGTTGCATTGTTCATCCCTCAGACAGCATTTGTTCACCCGTCGCTGGTCACCCTTTGGAATATGGCTGAATTACCATTAACTAAAACCCCCCTCTTTCTCTTGCCTTCAGTTAAAGACCTTTTGTATCGCTTTGCCGGCCTTCGTAATCATTATGAGTTACTTCGCTGATTCTTTTGTTAGGTTGAACAATACCCCTTTCAATGGAACTCATTCTGTTGCTTCATTGGTTGATCAGGCACACAAACGTTGATCAAGCATGTGTGTACCAGTTTGCTTTATATCCTGCAAGTTAAGCTGATTTAAGTGCGTTGGTTTAACTCAAGTTGACTTAAAAGGTGCTTGACGTCCTTGAAAGTGCTTGATATTACGTGCTTCAAATTCCTTCAATTATTTTTTTTGTCGTAAATTATTTTAAATTATGGCCTCAGCCACTTGTTTACTAGGTTATTTTAAACCAATCTAAGGCCAAAAACAAAGCTGCGAAAAAAAAAAAGCCAATGGGAAAACAGCCGCAGGAAACAATCAGAAGGCAAAAACTTTTCTTGGTGAAATTCCGTACCTTGCCTGGTGAAGTTCGAGCCAAAGCAACTAACTTAACTTACAACAACAGCCCCCTCCTCAAAAAAAAACAACAACAACATTTTTTTCCTTCACTTTTTTTTTTTTGGCAGGATTAAAACATCGATATTTTATTGTATGGTGAGATGCTGGCTCTTTCCTAGTAACGCTAGACCGCATTTGAAGCTGAAATAAAAAAGACATAAATCGCTGGAAATAACATTAAGGAAAATTGGAAATTAGCCAATAGCGAAAATCATACACTAGAAATAACGTAGTTCAGTAAGCCACCTTTATGCACTTACGTTTTGTCGGAGTGGCATCACCCGGATTCGAACCAGCTACCCAGTTCGACCCCAGATCACTTGCATAGCGCCTTAATCGCTATGGCCACATCCTCCACTGGCATACAGATAACTCACTGAACCCGTTATTACGGTCACAACCGTGACCAGGGCTCCATTCGACCGAAATTCATAAGGCCATACAATGGAGAGGGAAGACAAATCATACACTCACAAGGCTCTATAAAGGAGAAATAAATAGACATAAATCGCTGGAAATAATATTAAGGAAAATTGGAAATTAGCCAATAGCGAAAATCATACACTAGAAATAACGTACTTCAGTAATCTAATTGCCTAAGCTACCAATTTTCCTTAATATTATTTCCAGCTATTTATGTCTATTTATTTCTCCTTTATTGAGCCTTGTGAGTGTATGATTTGTTTTCCCTCTCCATTGTATGGCCGAGTGAATTTCGGTCTAATGGAGCCCTGATCACGGTTGTGACCGTAATAACGGGTTCAGTGAGTTATCTTTATGCCAGTGGAGGATGTGGCCATAGCGATTAAGGCGCTATGCAAGTGATCTGGGGGCGAACTGGGTAGCTGGTTCGAATCCGGGTCATGCCACTTTGACGAAACGTAAATGCATAAAGGTGGCTTACTGAACTACGTTATTTCTAGTGTATGATTTTTGCGATTGGCTAATTTCCAATTTTCCTTAGTATTTGAAGATGAGCAGCCTCATTTGAGCGTTGTTTTGTAAATGTCGATTAATAAATGTCTCTGGAAAAATTATATTGGTTTGGGTAAAGCCCTTGAAAAATTGTGGAAAAAGTCCTTGTAAGTGCTTGATTTTTTTGTGTGTAATCTTGTGCGAACTCTGATTATAGTGTTTTAAAGGCGGTTTGCCACCAAACGAAAGTTTACAGCATCTAGCATCATCTAGCGTTATATAGTTCTCTCTAGTTCTTGTTCGCCACAAGCAAAGGAATGCACAAAGAAATTAACTGAACAAAAAACGGCTTCGCCGTTTCGAAAAAAAAAGCATTAGAGCTCGTATCCCCATACTCACAGCTGTGAAGGTACACGAATAAAAACGGATTAGAGTTCAATCGAACGCAACGAACTATAATTTGAACTCCAATTCCAGGGAACAAGGACTGTTTTTGCTCAGTGGTTAGGTCAGAAAGTGAACGGAGTTTGCGTTTGAAATGTTTAATGTTTGTGTGCGTGTGTATGTTTATGTGCACTTAATTTGGGTGTTGTACAGGCTTTTTTTTTTAATATTTGTCTATGTTTGTTGTTTTATATTTTAAGTATGTTTCCTGTGAGTGGCTGTATGTGTATTTTGTGCGCATTTATAATTTGTGAAACAATCATACTCCTAATTAAGGTAGATTTTATTGCCTGTCTTTGTGTATGTTTTTTCATCTTTTGTATGCGTTTGGCTGTTTACGGCGTCTGTTTGTATGTGTTTTAGATTTTCGTTCTGTTTTGTGTGCGTGTGTATGTTGTATTTCGTGTGCGTATTTTATTTGGGTGAAGTATCCAACCGTTTTGTTTGTTTGATTAGTGATGTTCATGAATACGTGTGCATGGAGACTGGCATGTCACAATCCTTGTTCCCTGGAATTGGAGTTCAAATTATAGTTCGTTGCGTTCGAGTGACCTCTAATCTTTTTTTATTCGTGTACCTTCATAGCTGTGAGTATGGGGATACGAGCTCTAATGCTTTTTTCTTAAACGGCGAAGCCGTCTTTTGTTCAGTTAATTTGTTGACTTTTTTCACTTCCGTTTTATTGTAATTGCTACGGTATGTCCACTGTACACCCAATTTTGTTTGCGAAAAAACGAAACATTAGAAATGTGTATTTCTGTTCAGGTTCTGCCCAAGCTTTGTCCCATATTTGTTATTTGATGGCAACACACTAGCATGTTAGCTAGCATGTCTAGATTTAGCATGTATCAGCTGATGGGTAGTTGATTCTGCATTGTTGCATGCAGATGCAGTATTATGGCAAACAATCGCGGAAACAATTCAACTGGTTTCCCGAAGCCTGCATTGAAGAAGTAAATAAGTCACTCAGTCATGTCAGCTGTCCAATTTTCAGGCCTTAAGGCCTCAAAATTATTCTCTTCCAATCTATGGTTTAGAACTGAAAGATTAAAGCGAAAACCAAGGCCATTTCATTTTGGTTCTCGACAACGATTGAATATATTTAATTGAGCCGCAGCCAATTGAATCCAAGCCAATCTACTTTATTGGGGCCTCGGCCCAAGGCCACGCGCCCACCCTAAAACTAAAAACCAAAATCACTACTGCACAACTACTGCAGCCCGAAGCCCGAAGCTACCACGACAACGTTATATTCCGCGTGCCCGAGCATCGTTGCATCTTGTTCGAGTAAGCTATAATTCGATTTTGTGCACCTTGCCTGTAGTTGCAACATTGCATTCTTGGCCCCCGCCTGTCCAGCTTTGTTTTTACTTCTCGTGCGCAAACGAAATCTAATAACAAGCACTGCCTGCCGGCCGTGCTAATCTAGACACACGCTAGTGTGTCGCCGCTAGTAACAGTAGATCATCCCATTGTAGACATCCAATTGTTAAAAATTGATTGTTAATGATAAAAAGGCGGCTCACTAGCAAACATGTGTCTGTTAACTGTAAGCAACTGAAAGCATATTTTGGCATGTTGAGGATAAATCCCAATGCGACAGAAATGTTTCAAATTGTGGAAAATGTAAGGGGAAGGGTCAGAGATTAAGAAAAACTTAAATTCAAAGGATGAATGACATTGAATGTCCACCAATCATAAAGAAAAAGATGCGTCAAGAACGTTGTTTTTATCTAGACACACGCTAGTGTGTCGCTGCCAAGTAACAGTAGATCATCCCATTGTAGACTTCCGATTGTTAAAAAATTGATTATTACCGGTAATGATAAAAAGGCGGCTGCAGTGCTGGAAACACCGGTGCTCGTCAGATCCCCGAAGTTAAGCAGCATTGGGCTGGATTGATACTTGGGTGGGTGACCGCCTGGGAATCTGGCTGTTGCAGACATAGGGCCTTAGGGCTTCGGGCAGATGACCAGTTGTAGTTAACGCTCGTTAAAACCCCTTTTTTTTTGAAAAGGCGGCTCACTAGCAGACATGAGTTTGTTAACTGTAAGCAGTTGAAAGCATATTTTGGCATGTTGAGGATAAATCCCAATGCGACAGAAATGTTTCAAATTGTGGAAAATGTAAGGGGAAGGGTCAAAGATTAAGAAAAACTAAAATTTAAAGGATGAGTGTCCACCAATCATAGAGAAAAAGATGCGTCAATAACGCTGTTTTTATGTTACTGTCTAGTTAGCTAGCTAGCTGGAAGCTGACTAGCTAATAAGATTTTTCCCATGTTAAATCCCATAGACTTTTTGCTCATGGCTAGCGCAAAATTGCGAAGGCCTACGTACCTGAATTTTTGCACAAGATTGCTTGGTGATCTGAGGATGGTCCTTTTGTTGGTTTGGGGGTTGTAGGGGTCAGGACAAATGCGTGGGAGGGTTTTGACATTTGCCACCAGCGAATTTAAATTTAGTTTCTTTTCCAAGTTGCAACCAAAGATTTTAAGCAACAATGGCTTGAACAATCAAGACTGGTCCTTAGATTTATTGGAAAAGCCTGGACGAACTAAAAACTGAACTAAATGTCAACGAAATCCTGAAAAATTAAGGGAAAGGTGCAGGGATAAACAGAACATTTGAATGGGATGCGCTGATTGAGTGAGCGAAGCGAACGAAATCAGCGACTGTTAGCCTGTGTGTGCAAATCTTAAACAGACGGTGTAACCTTATGTACGTTCACACTCCTATGAAAATTGTGATATCCACGCAAAACCAAAACTGGTAGAAAAACCCGCCAAGTTTCCAAAAAAGGTCGGCCTTTGAAGGCAGTGATATCATTCCACCAGGGAAAGGCCGCCAAGGTTAATCCTATTAGCCAAGTTAATCGCACCGAATAATACTTTAGACGTTAAATGAAAACTTGAAGATTGCTCCGCTAGTAGCAATTTTCTAGTTTTCATTTAACTTTCGAACTATTAGTATATGCGATTAACTTGGCTAATAGGATTTTCCCTGGTGGAATGATTTCACTACCTTCAAAGGCCGACCGTTTTTGAAAACTTGGCGGGTTTTTCTACCAGTTTTGGTTTTGGATGGATGTTACTGTCTAGCTAGCTAGCTGTCTAGCTACCTGACTAGCTAATAAGATTTTTCCCATGTTAAATCCCATAGACTTTTTGCTCATGGCTAGCGCAAAATTGAGAAGGCCTACGTACCTGAACATTTGCACACGGATGCATGGTGATCTGAGGATGGTCTTTTTGTTGGTTTGGGGGTTGTAGGGATCAGGACAAATGCGTGGGAGGATTTTGAAATTCGCCAGCGGCGAATATAAATTTCGTTTCTTTTCCAGGTTGCAACCAAAGATTTTAAGCAACATTGGCTTGAACAATCGAGACTGGTCCTTAGATTTATTGTAAAAGCCTGGACGAACTAAAAGCTGAACTGTAACGAAGGACAAAATAAAGAAACATTAACGTTGCCATGGCTTGCGTAAGAATAAAGGGATGCACGTTAGATGATGGTTACGCAACAATACGAGCATACACGAACTTACTGGTTTTTTTTTTAAAAACCCCCCCCCCCCCCCTCAAAAAAAAAATGCTTCGCGTTCTGCTGTTTTAGTAACAGTGGCCTTCGGGGAATTCTGCATGACTAAATGTGAACGAAATCTTGAAAAATTAAGGGGAATTTGCAGGGATAAACAAAACAACTGAAGGGGATGCGCTGATTAAGTGAGCGAAGCGAACGAAATCAGCGATTGTTAGTCAGTGTGTGCAGAAATGGGATTGAAGCATTTTAAACAGACTGTGTAACCTTATGGACGTTCACAGTCCTATGAAAGTTGTGATATCCACCGAAAACCAAAACTGGTAGAAAAATCCGCCAAGTTTCCAAAAACGGTCGGCCTTTGAAGGTAGTGATATCATTCCACCAGGGAAGGGCCGCCAAGGTTAATCGCACCGAATAATACTTTGGACGTAGCAATCTTCTAGTTTTCATTTAACTTTCGAACTATTATTATGTGCGATTAACTTGGCTAAAAGCATTAACCTTGGCGGCCTTTCCCGGTGGAATGATATCACTACCTTCAAAGGCCGACCGTTTTTGGAAACTTGGCGGGTTTTTCTACCAGTTTTGGTTTTGGGTGGATATCTTTTAACACGCCAAACAAGCTACGTACCTCCTTAATTATTAAGTTGACATTTGGATACGTGAGCCTGGTTAACGAAATTACAACCACTAGATGTCGCCACGGTAGAATATAAAGAATCTACTGTGGTGCCATCTAGTGGCAGTGAAATCGTTAACCTTTACAGCTTGCTCCCAGATGCTCGCGGACGTACCACATTTTTACTAACAATTAAGGAGGCACGCGGCTTGTTTAATGTGTTAACAGAAATTTCTTTGTGCGTTCCTTTGTTTTCTGAAAACAAGCGCTAGACAGAACTCAATAGAGCTAGATTCTGCAGACTTTCAGTTGATGGAAACCCGCCCTTAAATATTCTTGGACTCAAACCATCTTCTTCTACGATTTAAGACGTTAAAGTGCTTTATGAACTACCGTGTATCTGCCTCATGGAGACAAATAGGCCGTATTTATAAAAAGAAGCATTACCTTTTACTTGCAAAAAGTGTAGCAATTGCTTCGGATTATAGTCATAAAAAAAGTGAAGGAAAAGGTTTTGCTTAAGGGCAGAATTATTTGCTTCGAAGTAGAAGGTTTTACTCGTTTCGTGTTCATAAAACGAAGTAGTTGCTTCAAACTTGAAGGATTTGTTTCCAGAAAAATGCATCTAGTCCGGAGCAACTTTTTTGGAAGAATCTCACTTTTCCCACTTGAACCTTCATTTGCAGTGTGTGTACTGAGTGGTGTATTTGCTATGGGAGCATTTACAAACTACATAACACCTTTTTATAGCAAGT
Organism: Lithobius niger; assembly: GCA_023313725.1. Lineage (NCBI taxonomy): Eukaryota > Metazoa > Arthropoda > Chilopoda > Lithobiomorpha > Lithobiidae > Lithobius > Lithobius niger. The sequence continues at coordinate 31,081 of JAHWFP010078879.1, forward strand.
TAGACCCCTCCTCCCCCTTCGAAACATTTAGTATAACACTTGGCGTGACCCCCCTCCCCCTTCCCACCTGAAAATACGTAACATTTTCTAACCCCCCCCCCTCCCCCTCCTCCCCCTCCTCCATCCCCAATTGTATAGTTTTTTTTTTACGAGTTCGTTTTTATAAGGTGTCCTTAGTACCCAGGGGCGTAATGACCAGTGGTTTTGAAAAAAAAAAATGGTAAGTCGTGATCTGAGAAGGCGCTGAACTGACATCTGTGTTCCTGGCTTCCAACATAATTATTTCCCTCGGCAGTAGTTGAATGCGCCTTTTCTTTGTTTTATTTTTTAACAGTTTTACGTTTTGTTATTCATCTATTTCATAAAGGCTTTTCCAAAGAGAGTCATGTATTCATATAAGTGGTACGTACAGATTTTTCTTCTCTTCGTGTGATTGCGATTTTTCCATGACCGGGTGTTCGCGGACCTTGTCCGAAATGCTCATTCCGTAGGTGGTATCTTCACCTCCATGTTCGTCTTCACTTTCACTTTCTGACGACATTTCTCCTCTTATACGCAACTTCTGCGAATACTTTGAACTAGACAAATCAACACGTCAATTCAGTTCTCAACACTGAAACACATGAACAAATCCAGGCCTCAACGCTGAAACAAATTAAACAATTGAACGCGTCTCACATCCACACTGCGAGTTAGAATAAATAGCACGTCTGAAAGCATACCTTCAGTACGTTTTACTTCTTTTATGTGTAGTACTTACTTGCAAGGAAAAGGTCGAGATTATAAATACGAACTGAAGCAAAACCTTTTACCCCGTATTTATAAAAATGAAGCATTTACTTCGAAGTAAAAGGTTTTGTTTCATTCGGTATTCATAATCTCGACCTTTTCCTTGCAAGTAAGTACTTCAAATGAAAGAAGTAAAAGGTACCGAAGGTGTGCTTTCAGACGTGCTATTCTAACTTGCAGTGTGGATGTGAGGCGCGTTCAATTGTTTAATTTGTTTCAGCGTTGAGAACTGAATTTGTTCATGTGTTTCAGTATTGAGAACTGAATTAACGTGTTGATTTGTCTAGTGCAACGTATTTGTAGAAGTTGCGCTTA
>JAHWFP010078881.1:0-10285 GCA_023313725.1 Lithobius niger
AAAAAAAATTAAAGAGGGCAATGTACCTAGTTTTTGGAAACTTGGCGGATTCTCTTACATCAGTTTGGTTTGTGGATGGATATCACAACTTTCATAAGATTGTGGACGTGCCAAAGGTCACACCGTCTTATCTTCATCGCTATCTTTTTTTTTTCTGGAAGAATTTTACGTCTATAAATTTTCACATGAATAATTTAATCGTATTTAGTCATGTACATGTCAAATTCAACAACAACAGTATCAATAACAATTAATCTTATCTACTTGGCTGATCATCTACTTAGTGGCCAAAACACTAGCATGTGTTTAGATTAACCAGCAAATTTGGCGAATCACTTTTTTTTCTACTTGCTTGAACCCTCTGCTCACGATCTGCATTTTATTTCCAATTTTTCTTGCAAAAGACACCTACGTGTCTCAGTGAGATTTTTTTTTTCAGCGGGAACAATGATCTTATTCAGTGTCGTGGCCCGAAGCCGTCCCCCTACAATCGATAAACTACAGACTACAAACTATAAATTAAAACTATAAATCAAAACCATGAACAACCACCAGTACCCTACACACTTCCATCAATAAACTACAGACCACAAGTTACAAATGAAAACCATGAACAGCTACCGGCACCGAGTACGGCTTTTCACACCCGGCAGACTCAAGACTCCACTGTGTACAACTACTTCAATGGTCCATCATACGCAAGTCGTACGTTAACAACGTTAACATCGCTAACATCGTTAACATCTACACTCCTCGGCTTCACCGTGAACTTTTCCATTGTGTACAACTACTCCCACAGTGTTACACAATACGGTGCTACTCCACTGTGAACTAGGGATCGGACGAATATTCGAACATTCGTTCGTTAAGAGCATATTCGAATATGATATATTCCATTCGTATATTCGCAAAATAAAAGTTCTGTGTAATTTTACGTTTTTAAAAATTATTGACTTGGTTTTTAAGTTTTCCTGTGGGCTTCTGGAGTCCCAGCCAGTCCGCACTATGCTTCCTTCTTTTACCCCTTTCCACCAAACCAATCCAACTGACAATCCATGCGTTTTGGATTGTCACTCGCAAGGGAAGGGGGGTGGGGGTTGAGATTACGGAAGCGCACAACAGCAGTTTTCCCTAAAAAAAAAACGTAGGTATTTAATGAAAAATTGATTTTTTTTTTGGGGGGGGGGAGGGGGACTCGGGCCGAAACATGTAAAAAAATGTTGAACGAATATCGATTATTCGAATATTTTTTGGGCGAATATGTGAATATGTTTTTTTCTTTATTTGTCCGACCTATTGTACACTTCCACTCCTCTGTGCACTAGAGCAGTATTGCATACTATCACCCCACTGTGCACAATCCACGGTGCACACACCCACTTTACTGTGAACTTCTTCACTGTGCACACTCCGACAGTCTTTTTTTTTAATATTTGAAATCACGTCATATTTTTTTTTAAACATTTTTCTCATTTTCTTCTTTCGCTTTGCTGCTATTTGACAATTTTTTTTTATAACTAAGCTTTGCTTGGTAACGTATATAGTTGATGCGTCAACGTAAAAGTCTCAATGAGGATTGAAAGCCCCGACACGACAAATAAAGTCAAGAAAAGCAGCATAATACCTTTCATTATCTCTATCAGAAAAAAAAAACCTTTATTAAATAAAAACAAAATTATAAAAGTTGTAAACGGTTATAATTGGATCTTAATACAATAAAACTCAATGCCTAATACGTTGAATTGTAAAAAAAGAAAATAAAAAAAAAAAAATAAGGAAGAAAAGTCACCGTTGGAATAGGACAGAAACAAACCACGAAAAATAATAAAAAGATAACTTCCCTGTAAATGAGATTTTATTGTGTTACAATGCACGTGTAATTCTGTTGTTTGACAATTATTATTATGTTTGACTAGCTGTTGACTCGTCAAAAATGACGGAATTTTTTAAGATGCACCTGTAGAATTTAGAAATTTTGAACTTCGAAATATTTAAATTTAAATTTATTTAAAATTTTAAATTTATTTAAATTTAAATTTAAATTTAAAATATTGCATCTTGCGTACGCATACCATTTGGCTTAGCAATGGACGATACTTCGATTATTTCCCTCATTCTAACTTACGTTGATGTTCTAACTATAATCTTAGCAAACAACAAGTTTATTTACGAAAAAAAAATGAGATAAAGCCAGTAAAAAGTCTATAAAATATAACTACATAAATTTAAAAGAATAGAATGAAACACAGTAACGGAAAAACAAAAAAACCACTACTTGCATCGGCCGGGAATCGAACCCGGGTCGCCCGCGTGGCAGGCGAGCATTCTACCACTGAACCACCGATGCACACGATCGTCCTTTGCTGTCTATGTCAGCAGTGATAATAATATATCGGTATCAAGATAAGCTGGAATTAAATGTTGTTTAATTTTTGCGTGTATACAGATTATTCATACAGGATTTTTTCACGCTGGTTTGTAGGAGAGACGTTTTGTAAGAAAAACGTCTGCCGATATAAACTTTTCGTTCACATATTGGATACAAATGATTTCATTGGTTATAGGGAGGTGCCCATCAATATTTCTTGCTATAGAGCAGTGACACGACGTAGTTTTATTATATATAACTCTATACTGGAGCCTTAATAGGTTAGCTGCAAGGGGCACTGCAGAGAGAAACAGAAGGGCGTCATAGTGAAGCCGATGCTGTTAAGAGTGAGTTTCTTAGACCTAAAACGCGCGATTTTTGTTGTTGGAGAAAACAACGTTATTTTAAGAAATCCGCTCTTCCGTTGTTTTTCCCTCCATTTTTATGTAGTGCACCTTGTAGTTATGCCCTCCAAAACCCATACTGGTGCCAATATGGCGGCAAATGTCACTGCTCTATACGCCACATCAAGCAGAGTTCTTCACCTACCCTTATTATAGGCATTGCTATAAATTAATTTTGCATCCTTGGGCAAGCTGACTTCGATTTTTCGCTTTTTGACCTCATCTCGACTCGGCTTTCGATATCTTCCCCCCTCCCATGTCCTCGGGAATTTCTCCAATCACTACTTTTAAACTTAAAGTGGCACTATCACCGATTGAAATGCGAACGAAAATACCGTGGCGCCATCTAGCGACATTGATATTGTTAACCTTTATAGCTTGCTCGCAGGTGCACGAGGATGAACCAAATTTTCACTCAATAATTAAGGCGGTCGTGGCTTGTTTGTTTCGTTAAAAGAAATGCCGTTATGCATTCCTTCGCTTGGCGCTAGCAAACGCTAGATCATACTACACAGCGCTAGATGTTGTCAGAATTCGTCTGCTTTCAATCGGTGATAGTGCCCCTTTAACACGAGGCGAATATTTAAATTTTAACATTCTTTTTCTATTTGTATAAAATTTTTTAAATCTCATTTGTCTCATACATAGCTAGACAAAGACGTTCGTCGTCCACTTTTGAATTAATAAAATTAGTCTGTTTCATGATTCAACTGACTCCAGGATAAGTGGTATGGTCCAAGGAAGACGAAAACTATTCTTAGATATAAAAATAAAAAATTGTTGGTCTCAAGAAAAAATTGCGCTTCGCGTCACCCTTCCCCCATATACTGTGGACCAAACTGTCGACCAACATAGTGCGTGATTAAAAAAAAAAAGAAAACAATAAAAAAGAAAAAAACAATTCAGAATCAAAAAATTAGTTTTCGTTTTTGTATTTTTGCGTTTGTTAAACTGAACGATATGTTGCTTTAATTGGGTTCAGCTAAACCAAATATGGAGCGACCAGAACGCTCTACAAAAAATATCGTTCTTCGAATTTGGAGTGCACAACACGCCGCTGTTAGCGATAGAACAGCACACGTTGCTTCCACAAAATAAGGTGTGAAAAAAAAAAAAGGTTTTTTGCGAATTGATGCGCGTGCTATTTTTATTTATTTATTGAACCATACAAAATAGTGACGCGGGCACTTATGAGAACTAATATTACTTTTTTTTCCGTTTATTCAAATAACAAAAATAAAGCACAAGTCAATTAAATGTAATAAACAGTCGGTCCTTATGAAAACACAATGTTTTAATGTCACTTGAGGAAATCAAAAATTGCAACGACTGTTACTCAAAGCCACCACCATCAATTTACTATCCAGGCGCTTAACCAGCCGAGCTACCGGGGCGGTTTATCCGTCTATAACAAAAGATCTTGGATTCAAGTTCTGGAGTCTTGGCGTTCTGGAGTTTACACAACACAAAGTTGTACAACAAAAAATACGGTTTTTGCAAGTAAAATAATCTATTTTATTAATACCGTAAGAACGTACGGACTATCGGCGACAGCAACAATTAGGCGCATGAGAAACATGCTACCGTGCACTGTCAACAATTCCATCGCAAGATATCATTATTGCTTGGCCGCATGTAACGAAAAGTTGATCTGTTGTAGAGAGCTAAAATGAAACGATGTCAGATACCGTTAAATCTTATAGCTTAAAACAAAATGACGCTAAATCTCTAATTTTGATGGCCTCAAAATTGGATGGTAGACATAATTAAATGACTTATTTATTTCTTATATGCGGGATTTGTGCCCTAACATGGCGCCTGCTCTTGGTCTTGAAGCAAAATGGAGTTTTGTCGTAATGTGAGATTGATACAGGTTTTGTCACAGATGAAAAGTACGATGAAGTTTAGAAGTATGCTGCAGACTTGGGGATTGATCAGGACGACCACAAACTTTATGGCATAACCGGTGGAAAAGACGCAAGCAATGGACGAGGCCTGTTAGTGCGGGGGACCAACACAATGGTGGACCCAATAATGACAGGCGAGAAATAGTAATCGAGTAACGGTGTGTTTGTTCTAGGCTCAGTGGATGTGCAGATGGATATAACTGAAAATCGCGATCCAGTGGTTGCTGTTAGCAGGGCTTATGGAGGGAAAAGCAAGTATCATCCTCGGTCTACTCCGTACAAAAAGCCTTGGTGTCTGGTGGCTCTTCAGCCGGTGCCGATGGTGCAAGAATTTTGTCGGGAAGAGTCCTTGAAGAGACCTTCGACCTGGCTTCGGCAACGAACATTGGGATCTCAACTGGCTTAAGAAATTAAACGGGAGTGGTCTGTCGAGCATTTCCATGGAAAAGTCGCTAGTTGTGATTGCTAACCAGGCTGGTCGCCCATATTTCATTCAAGACGTAAAAGACGCTCTGTCCCTAATCGTGACTTTAAAGCATATCACCGGGATTTGTTGGCAACAACGCCTTCCAAGTTGCTTTTGTGGCCTTAGACAAAAAGTTATCAGTCAAAAGAATTGGTAGTCATCTGGTGAACGGCCATCAAGCCTCTATCCACGACCTTCATGACTGGACACTATGACTGAGCGGCCACTGGCTGCCCCTTAACGTGCATGATGCAGATGTTGGCAGTGCTCTCTACAACTACAGTGAAGTCATTAGTCTCAAACTGGAATTTCATACTAAGGAGGGGCTACAACATACTTACACAGGTGTTCGTTCTGTTATTCTCCAGCTGAAAGACTCTGTTGTGTTGGTTGAGGACGTTCCCGACATAATTGGGGTGAAGGGGATGGCGGCTCTCTTGGCTGTCACAGCTAAGCCTCCGTAGTGCCTAAAATGTGGCCTATGTGACCACATCCGAAAATTTCGCCCCTGTGATTTTTGTCCCGAGTGCCGGTCGTTTGTGCCAAGGGATGCAACTTGTCCACATCTGTCGCTTGCAATGGTCAACGAGCCTCTGATTCTGAGTCGAGTAACACATAGGCAACCACCAGATTGCTCGTGGAACAACTCTTCAGTCGATGCGGATCCCCAGAAATCTCCCAGCAAGTGGGAAGTTCCCCAGCAATCCATGCGGAGAAAGATCACATACACATGTGTCTCTGGCCAGCTCCCTCCAACTGCTTAAGCTCCAAGCCGTCGATAATAACAGGTTTTCTCCATTAGCTGGAACTTGTTCTAGTGCCATTTCCCAAACTAGTGTGGTTCCACAAAGTGTCCTTCCCTGGTCAAGCGGGTGCGCTTGGTTCGTTCGAAGGTTTGTCCTGACAATTTTTTCCTGTGTGAGAAAATGGGTTAGTAATAGTGCCTTCTTCAAGCGAGTTTCTCGCGGAAATTCCGGTGGGCCAAGTAGTAGCCCAGTGTGGTGGACCTCTGCGTGCCGGATTGTTGTTAGGGCCAGATGAAGAGCTTGGCAGCAGATTAAGCGGGTCCGGTCTGACTGCAGGTGGTTCGAATATGCTGGTACAGCTCAGGAAACCAGATTTGTGCTCCGCAGAGAAAAGGCCCTTTTTGGTGAGAGGCTTTGTGAGCGTGTCTCTCAAGGCTCACCGATTTCCTAGGTTTGGGCTCTTGTATAACCGCAGGACTCACGCTCTACTGTTGTGTTGGTCTTTGAACAGGCGGGTGACTTAGTCCTAGTCTGGCTGAAGCATTCAATGCCAACTTAGCTGTTGTCTTTACGTCTTCTAGAGGCTCCCCTCTATACTCATCTGTCCCATCTGTTCCCTCCTATGGAAGATCTCTCTGCCACTCAGAGGTCATGCCGACCTGAGGAAGCAACCGGCATCAGCTGAATTTCTTATGCTGACCTGAAAGGCATAAACGTACTGGGATGTTCTAAGCTACTTAATTTTTATCAGCATCATTTGGACGGGGCATCGATTCCTCAGTTGTTTCCGGAGTGCAGTATTTGCGAGGCTTGGGTCAACGACTGCTGCTGCCTGGCAGTCATTGTCTTCCTCGACATTAAAACTGCATACGACATGGTTGACATGGCGTGGGTCGGTCATTCCCTTGACAATCTCGGTGTTAGGAGGAAACTATCAGCAGCGGTCCTGGCCCTCTTTGGGACTAGATGTTTCGCTACCCGGGTTGCTGGTCCAGCATTTTGTCCTCCGATAGGGGCCTCCCACAGGGCTGCTGTTTGAGCCCGGCCCTCTTTGTGGTGGTAGTTTCACTGTACTTATCGAGTTGAGCTCCGTTGCTAATGTTGTCACGTATGCAGATGACATGGCTGTTTGGCTTACCGGGAGAGATTTACCTGTTGTCCTTGCCGCTTTGGAGGCAGTTGTTGCCCACGGGTCCCAACTTCTCGCTGACAGTGGTCTTACCTTGTCAAGTGCCAAGACATAACTTATGATCTTCCGCCGTGGGCAAGCCTACGAAGGCAGACTCAGGGTGGATGGGACTCTTTGCAAGTCCAAGTCTAGGGTCCGTTACCTGGGATTCTGGCTTGACCCAATGCTTGAATGGGCCTGTGACGTCACCGCAATTAGGGAGAATATCTTGTCCGCCTAAACATTCTGAAATCCATTGTTAATTACAAGTTCATTGGGAAATGCGGTACCATGTCCACCTTCTACAGGGTTTATGTAACATACTGTGCGGAATTTCATACCCCTTTCTTGTTAACTCCACGCAGTCGATCAATACCATTCAAGTGGCTTTGAATTCCTGTTTGAGGGCGGTTTCTCGCTGTCTTCCCCAATCCTATCTTAGCTGGTTGAGACGGGCGAGCTTCCTGCGGACATTCGTGCTAAGGAACTCTTAGATAGGATTTTCCAAAGGGCTATTGCAAGGGGGTGTTCTGACCCTCTTGCCCGTATAATTCTGGACTTGGCATATTTGACCTAGGACGCTAGGGATCATCTGGGGGCTCTTGGTTTAGAGGCCTCTCTACTCTTAGACTCAGGTTTGGCCAGTTTTCCCAGCCCTCTGTTCGTTCATACCCCACTTCCCTGGTTGTGGTGTGAAGCTGCCTTCCTCACATGAGAACTGGAATGAGAAACGCAATTTCCACCCCAGTCAGCATGGCTTGAACACACGAAACTCCTTCTTGGCATCACGGTCTTTTCAACGCTGCTGCTTGCTAGAACGGGCTTCCTCACACCAGCACAGCAAGAATGACATTTTTCACACGTATTTTTTTACGTAAAATATACACAACGTAATTTTAATGCAGCTAATCCATGACAGTAATTGTGACGGCCTGGCCCTACGAGATAAACCGGGGATAGGCCATCACTTAGAGGCAACCCCTTAAGGGGCTTCACGGCCGAAACCACAGGTGCGTCAGTGCCCAATTGCAGGCGTTTTGCGCAATCGCTGAGCAGGTGGCATGATGGCTCCCTTTCTTCTGCCGCTATATAAGCAGAGAAAAGAGAGCAATCGAGGCCAGATGCCCCACACACGAGATGGTGTGTGGACGTGCTCTGGACACGAGAAGACGAGAATCATATCCAGGACAACGAACCAAGAAAGACGTAATATCCACCATCCAGGATGCTGCTTGAGGCAACTCAGAAAGCGGCATGGACTCGACCAAGTCCGGATCACCGTTCCCAGGGCGTAAGGGACGGTGCGGGAGATGGTAAACGGGACCTAAGACACAAATATGCGTCGTCAACATTGCTCTCAACCGCAAATGTTGTCACATAATTACGATCATTTGTTCGACAGCTGGCTTGCATGGGGGAGTGACTCATCAGTTTTAACCCAAACAATTTCTTTCATTCCGACAGGTGGAGTTAGTTATGAGTGCGCCAGCTTTCTTTCCTTCCCTCCTAAAGCCCAGATTAAAACGAACGAGCCCAAAATATGGTTATGAGTCATTTTAAAAGGTCAACAGAAACCTCAAATTTTACACAAGTTATCTTGAATTTTTTTTTGTTTCTCCATACATGAAGCCAGCACAGCTATGGCTTTGTCTATGCCATGTAAGTCACCAAATTAAAACAAAACAACGTTGAAAGTAGACAATCAGCATTTGTACGGCATTTCCTGCACTACATGTAAGGGCCTTTATATTGGTCAGTGCCAAAGGCCATTAGCTCTCCGAAAAATTGACCATGCAATAGCTAAAAATAATCATAAATATGCAGTAGCAAAGCACAGTGAAGGGCATCACGTGGTTGATGTTAGCAGTACTCAAATCATTATTTCGAGCAGATTGATAAAATCAGGGTAAATCTTGAAGCGTATACCATCACAGCAAACCAATGTCGAATTCTCAACACAATTTATCATTTCCCCAACATGGAAAAAATGGTACAAAATCTCTAAAACATTTCCCATGATGCAACTGTAGATTTGTGCTCAAGATGGAGACGTGATGACTGCCACGTTTGGTGCAGCTTTTGTTTTATGTTTTTTTGTGTTTATTGATTTTTCTGAGAATGTGTGTAGTAAGTACAAGTTGGATAAGCTTTTTTTTATGTTTTATGGGAAGTATCATCTCATTGGGTATTCATTTGATAGGTGATCAAGGCGGGAATAAACTGCTGAAAATTTTACTGTTTGCTGGATGTCTACCGTGGTTCTTTCATTGCCAGTCAGGGGCTGACTTTTATTTCACGTAAGACTTGTCAACATTTCCAGTACGCTAAAAACACAGCCAGAAACTGCGTACAATGTATTCAAAAATCGCGTCTGTTGAACAGTGTTGGGTCGTCTGATATATTTATAACTGGATGCCTAATGGTCTGGCACCAAACGATCGAGTTGGGTTCCTGAGTCCACTTCTTGCTCAACAAGAACTATAAAAATAAATTTCTCCTCCTTTTTTTTTTTTTTTGCTTTCAGTTTTATTTTTATTTTTTTTGTTATCCTCGTCGTAGCAGTAAAATTTCTCCTTGGCCTTCAAGCATCTGCAAGTTCTTGAATGGAAGCAAATAAACGACCGATCGACTGAATAATTCAAGGCCCCAGACACCGGACGTCGCAAGCATGCACGCAGGCCTTTGAACGAACCATGCCTCAAACGAAGAAGAAAATAAAACCAACAAAAAGCATGTTGCGACACACCACCACATCACTCTCCAAAACGAATTTCAGTTCCTTGGCTAGCCGCAGCTTACGCAACTGCCGACCGACCTCAACTACGTCTTTCGCGCTGCCAGCTAGGCAACGAGGAGAAAAACAAGCTCGCAGATGTTTGCACAAGTCCGTCATTCCGAAGGATAAAAAGGCCAAAATCGGGAACAAAAGACAACCAGACAAACTAAATGAATTAGAAAACAAAAACGAACTCGTTTGATGTTTAAGGTTAAAGGGCAATTATATCCATTTTGACATGCATGTTTTACTTTTGGATCATTTACGCAATAACTAAACACAAGAATTGCGGTAAGAATACGTTACGTACGTCTGATTCAACAATTTAATTATTGCATCACCAAAACATGACGTGGAGACCGCCATTGTTTTGCTGGAACGCGCAGAAATTAATGCCGACTGATGTCACTCTTCGATTTCGACTCGCAGCCGATTGAGATAGCTCTATTG
>JAHWFP010078885.1:17134-46711 GCA_023313725.1 Lithobius niger
GGTAGGACTCCGGCCTTTGGTTTCAAAGGTCGTGGGTTCGATTCCTCACTCAGGCAGTCTGACATTTAAGTCCAAAAGGTAGCGTAAATAGGTTTGCATCCGTATTTATTTAACACTTATCGAGCCCAATTGGCTTTCCGTCCCGGGAATTTGTGTGGGTGGAAGCCTCGTGCATCCTCTCTGTATTATCATTATAATTATTATTATTATTTCTTGAATAATTTTTTTCTTGCGATTTAGGCCTATTTGATAAAGTGAAAGTATTAACCCAGAATTTTTTCTTTTTTTTCATTTCATACTTCCTCTTCCTATCAGACGTCATCACACCCAAGACGAAACAAGACCCGAAACATTCGTTGTAATCTCACTGCGAATAAATCCAAAACCAATTTTTTAATGTTTGTTAAAACCTAGGTAATTATTTGGAAACCTTATTTTTCTCGATATCGGCATAATTCATGTATCTGTCGAACCCTTTCGTCGTTACGGTTCTGAAAAACATAACGAAAACCTGCGCAAATACTTATTTATTTTTAAAAAGAATTATTAAACCATATTAAATCGCTGCCCACAGCCATAGTGAGGCCGACGCCATGCTGCGAGATGAGAGAGTAACAGAAAAATCTGTTTTCTACCAGAACATTAGTAAACGGAAAGTATCTCAGGTCGGACAAGTTTTTGGTTGAATTTCTGATAATAAAAGTTAAACCACAACAAGCGCGGAAGCGCGAGCGAGGCATGTAAAGTGCGCGCAGCGTATCTTGAGTCCTGCAGATATTTTAAGTTCGGTTATGTCTTCCTGGAGGGGGTTGCTTAATCGGCGGCCGCCATTGTTGTTGTTACTATTTTGGATATCAACAAGGCACTCTGCTGTAAAAACATACAATCGATTATTTGTGTCCATTGTGGGGCGAACTCAAGAAAGGCTGCGGACACTACGACCTGGAGAAAAATTGACGATCATTTTAGTGATCAGTGACCTTGACTTACCCTACTTTGCAGATTTTGCGGGAAAAAATCAAACATAAATATCTTTTTTTTTTTAAATCAAAGTCGCTGTTCACGAAAATTATGGTCATTTATTTCCAAATTAAGTGTCTCGCTCGTGCTGCCGCACTCGCTGCAGCTACACATGTGACATCAGAAACCGCCACCAAAAGGTTGTGCAGCCAGAGATTATTTCCGTTTATAAATTTTCTGTTTGAAATCAGGTTTTCTTATTGTGCTGTCATGTCGTGGTATGGCGTCGGCCTAACTATGGTTGTGGTGAGTGTTTTAACATATTTTAATAAATCATTTTTAACATAAATAGGCGTTTTCACAGGTTTTCGTTAGATTTTTGGACCGTAACGATGAAAGGATTCGACAGGTCGGTGAATTAAGTTGTCAGCCTGAATAGTAACATTTGCAAATAATTACCAAAACCTATTTAGTAATGCTGTTTGTATCTGCCACGTAGATTACTTACTTGCACAAAACACACATAAAAATAAAGTAACTGACCCCTTGCACCTAAACTGTTGAATAGCATTGAATGCCTGGACTATTCAATTCATTAAGGTTTTTTAACCCCACATTGAAGAAAACATTCACCGACTTATTAATATGGGAAAGTTAACTTTGCTGATGAAAAAATTAATTTACAGAATACGCAATTGGTACAATGCTCAACTACAGAATGCATAATTTACAAAAAGGCAAAAAAAAAAAAAAAAAACAATATACAACGCTACTTTAAACGTCCAAGTTCACGTTGCTACATACATCGTAAGCGTTCTCATTGGCCGCAGCGACCTGGCCAGCTTGGTAGCTGTGTGCGTGGGGCCATAACGCATTCAGGAAGAGTTAGTTAGTGGAAAACCACTCGTGCCCGTGTCGATTACAGCACGCAAAAGATCCCGAATTTCTGCAACAAAATTATTCTTTTCAATTCCGATGTAATCTTAGGACATTATTCCGAATATTTCTTTTCCAAACCATTCCATTTGTCAGAAGCAACACCAAAAATAACGAACCATTCTCATGGGATAAAAGAACTTCATGCGAGGGTTGGTGATAAGAAACAAAACCCCTGAACCAAAGGATGCTCTTCAAACATGTAATTTCAATCAATAAAATTTTCAGTTCTTTACCAGAACACCTCCCTCAGTAAAAATGCATAAAAACAACACAAATCGTGAAAGGTGCCATGTCAAGGTATTTTAACTGATAAGGGTTCTGGTAAAGAACTGAAAATTTTATTGATTAAAATTACATGTTTGGAGAGCATTCCGTGGACCCGGGATCTTGTTTCTTATTCTCACGGGAGTTTATTTTTTAAATTCTTCTGGTGGGCGATAGTTTTTATTTTCATTTTATTAAATCCGAAGTTGTGTCAAACTGTAAACACAACTTATTGTTTTTAATCTTGCTAGTCAAGATACATTTTAAATATTTCCTTTTGCATTGTAAAGTAGACTATCATGCAGAATTTTAATGGGCTCAGCAAGGCTGCTCAACCGTAAGTAAGCCCATAAACTACCCTACTACCTCCCCCCCCCCCCAATATACCCCTCCCCCTCCCCGATAAAATAAAATTGCGCTGCATTTCAAATCCTTTACAACAAATTTCTAAGAAACATAATTATTCCTTAATTCCGCAGCATATGAACTGCCAATCCAGACACAAATGCCTAACCAGACACTTTTTTGGCATGTTGCCACGCAAACCACTCAAATTTTCGACTAAGTTTACAATGCGTGTTTTTTTCCAAAACCTTACAAATAAACTGAAACATTGTACATATTTTACCACATTTACTTATTATGTTATATTATGATATTCCTTTTGTAGTCTGTGTGTAAGCATTTCGCGGGTTGAACAGTATGATTACTTTAAAACACATTCAAAATTGAGATTTGTCTATTAAAATGTAAATGTGAATTGAATTGTTAGAAGTTAATATTGTTTATTAGATTATTGGCACTTAATTATTTGTAATGCGGAAGCAGCTAACGCTCGCTACAAAAACCATTTGCTACAAAAACCCTTTATATAATACCCTTATGTTGGGATCATACACGCAGCAAACTCATCATGCACCCAGCAATTTCAACATGCACTAAAATGAAAGAGATCGAGCAGGTTCATTCTTGGCACGGTAGCAAACAAAAATTGGCGAGCGGCCAACAATCAGTTACAAAGAAAATATTGCTTCTATAATGCTGGGTACTAGTACCGAGTTGAATAGTTTGTTGTGTAACAATCAATGCATGCACGATCGTTGTTGCGGGCTTATCGTGCTCGGTATCAAACCGGCGAAACATTCAGTTCAGCCATAATAAGAATAGCCTAATAGTTGCGCCTTCCATTGAAAACGCTATTTACTTCCCTAAGACGACCAAACACCAGGGATTCCGAGGGAGGGGGAGCAGGATGGGGAGTATTCAGATCACACAATGGGGGAAAGCGTGGGGGAAACGGTTTTTTTTGGGGGGGGACGGGGTATACAGGAGAAACTGCAGATGTGAAATCCGACCATACAATGTTGGAATGTGGGGGGTGGAGTGGAGTTCGAGGGGGGAGATGGGGAGGGGCGCAACGCCCGTTTTCAATTTATGGTGCCCGGTAAAGTATTTTGCTCGTTCTTGCGGAAACCAGCTGGACAGGCGTATGTTAGGGCCGGCGGTACAGCTATTAATTTTAGTTTAGTTAGTAGGCTATTTTTTTTTATTTTCTCTATTTTCTTACAAAAAGAAACTGTTACTTGAATACATTCTTTTTTTCATCATAAGAAAGTACAGTCTTGTTTTCTTTGCTGTCAAAACTTTGAAGAATAAAACAACTCCGGAAGGCAGAGTAAGGAAAAATATGTCAAAAGCAATATCCCAAAACACCGCAGTTTTGAGGGAATGTTAGTTACGAAGATGTTTTAGTAGCAAGCTCAATCTTTTTATTTCGGAAATGGTGTAACCTGCAATGAGATCATCAATGTTTCTTCAACATGTTTAACAATGACTATGACGAGACACAATGGGCAGTCAAGAATCGAATAGTGTTTATCCCGAATAATTACAGTGAAGCTGTAAATTGTAAGGTGTAGACAAATGGTTGCAATAAATCAACTGTGACCCAACTGGCAGCCATTCGCCGAATAGAGCAGTGGCATTTGCCGCCGTATTGGCACCAGAATGACACCAGTATGGGTTTTGGAGGGCATAACTACAAGGTGCACTACATAAAAATGGAGGGAAAAACAACGGAAGAGCGGATTTCTTAGGCTTAAAATAACGTTGCTTTCTCCAACACCAAAAATCGCGCGTTTTAGGTCTAAGAAATCACTCTTCACAGCATCGGCTTCAGTATGACGCCCTTCTGTTTCTCTCTGCAGTGCCCCTTGCTGCAAACCCATTAAGGCTCCAGCATAGAGTACAATAATAATACAATAATACTATGTCGTGTCACTGCTCTATGGAACATGGGAACTAAAAGACAAGACATGGAGAAGCCATAGTGGGCTACCACTGGGTAATTTGCGTGAAACGTAATGCCACTGGAAGTACCGACTGCTGTAAAGCAAAACTGGTCACCAAGGTATACATAAAAAAAAAACACGTAAATTTTATTTGGAGACTTATAGCCCTACAGCAAGATTGTGAACTGTTCGACTGGTGTTAAATACGGCCATCCAAAAGGTTTGATTAGTAGTCCAGTGCAGCATAAACATGGCCTACTGAAATGATACATTGGTTACCTTTGTCAGTATGAGACTGAATGAGGGTTTTGAAGAACAAGATAGTGGGGGGGGACAAAGTCTGTCGACTAGCCTGCCAAGAGCATTACGGTCTCAAGCATTCTGCCTGAGGCTGGTATCAACAGGTATATGAAACCCGACTATCGTGTGCGCGGTGTATCTTGAGTCCTGCAATTATTTTGTGAGCGGCTACGTATTCCTGGAAGGGGTGGCTTTAATCGATGGCCGCCATTGTTTTTGTAACCCTCTTGGATATCAACAAGGCACTCTGCTATACTGAAAACCTACAATCGATTATCTGTGGTCGTTCTGCGGAGAACTCAAGATAGGCCGCGGACACTATAATTCAACTTTGTATGAAGAGGTGCTTAACTCGTACCTGTGTGTATTGAAGAGCGATGGAGGGAATTCAGGGAAAAGTAACAGTCTTGTAGATGGTTTGTCCTGCACATCACAAGACTTTGTTATGCAATTGAAACTACATTATAATATTGAAAAGTGAACTGGAAGTCAGGTGTTGTAGCCCGAGAGAGTTTCTTGTGGTATGCAGACAGAATCGTGGGGCTTCATAAAGAAGTTACATCAGTAATGTACTAAAACGATTTATTATGAAAAAATAAAGTCATGACTACACCAGTATTGCCAAGGGCGCATTTAAAGAAAGTCAGAAAAGCATTAGTGCTTGTATTGCAAGAAATTCATGGTTGTGAAGGTGCACACATTAAAAAAAAAGCAGATTAGAGTTTACTTCAACTAAACTAACTATAATTTCAACTCGAATTATGGGGAACAAGAATTGTGACAAACCAACGTCCATACACACACATACATGTACGTCACTAATCAAACAAAATACCAACCTATCCACTCATTTGAAAAGAACTAAAACCGAAACCCACATACACGTACGCACACACTAAACAATCCTTTTCCCTGGAATTGAGTGGAAATTATACTTCATTTAGTTGAGGAAGTTCAAATTTGTATTTTATTTATGCGCTAGACAGATGTGCATTTCATGGGATATGAGTTCTAATGTTTCTTTCTTTATTAATTGTGTATCAGTTTGTCTGTGTAAAAATCAAGTCTGGAGATGTAAAAGTTTTGTTCATTCCAACACAGGAAGATATAGCCAGCGTCTTTCTAGTTATATTCTCACCAATAAATTATCAGTTACGACTGGTTGTTGACTAGTACGTGTGCTGTGCTAAGAATTACTCGTAAAGGAGAAGTTTGTTGCATTTGGCTTTTCAAGCTGTCTGCGTTACAGGCAAGAAAAGAGTTTGTTCCGTGTTAAGACGTTTCGTTAGAATTATAACTTGTTGTATTGCTAGAGACAGACAGCAATTGTCTAGAGACACTGTCAACCAATTGTGTTCTTTTATTCGGCCTTTGCAGATGTCAATTTTTAAATAACTCTTTATACTTAAATGTAAACTATAATATTTTCTGCTGACCTAAAATGTCCTTCTATCTTAATTCTGTCTATTATGTTCATGCTCAGTATCCACGTTAATTACGTACCCTAATTCTGTACTTTATAATACGGCCCTCCTCCTTCCCTCTACCAACGCAGACTAGAACTCAATGTGCTCAAGGAGACGTGGAATTGTAAGCCAATGTAGACTGCAGCAAACTCTCCTTGCTGTACTGGCATTGTTTTTAATACCACAGTCGTTGACTATACGTATGGTGTTATCATATTTCCATACTAGTCAAGTATATAGGCTGTATGGTTGAAGTCCTCACTCCACCAAATTTTTGCAAAAATAAAAAATTAATACCTCTATTCCTATTCACTGTTTTTCGACGAAACATTCCCAGGTAATAGACGCGCATGGAAGGAAAATGTATCCAAATAATTATGCATTCTGTGCAGTAGTAAAAGTAAGGAGCCACACGTTAATTTGAGTAAATTTGAAAACGGGTTGCTTCTTGTTGCCGTTCTTGTTCTGCCTCCGTTTCAAAAAAATTTACTACACCTACCGAAAATCTGAAATCTGATCTAAGTCAGGAATTTTCCGGTCCTTTATCCTCAAAGAGACCACGTTTTCAGTTGGTCGAGTCATTCCGTCGTCACGGGACTGTGAACGACCAGGTTTATTGTTTTACATTGTTTTAAACATCGTAAGTAGGCAACAATGCCAATCACAGGGATGCCACCGGGGGTCGTGTGTTTTTTTTTTCATATTTTTCGCACGAAAATTTTAGACATTTTCATGTTTTTCACTCTATTTTTTTTACACATTAATTTGAATAAGTCTATTTTCAAAGGCCGAAAACGCATTCAGTGACGCGGCAAATTTAGGAGCGTGGGTACGTTGCATTTTGGGTATTTCCGCCAAAAAAAGAACAGCGACAATCCCACAATGCAAGTCACACTACCATCTACCGACGAACCCAATAATCCGGCTCACTGGCAAAAGCAGGTAAATGAACTCCACGAACTGAACTTATCTTGACTCTTCTGGAGAGGTGCTAAATTTATTCATCGTTTGTTGCACGATACAATTTTATTTTATCAAAAAATCCAAAATTTCACATTTTTTTCACTTTTATTGGAGAGCTCAAATTTTCACGTTTTTTTCACATTTTTTCACTCGGTGTCATCCCTGCAATAAGGAATAAAGCGCCTTCGATAACTACCAATCCAAACTCAACCAAACTCAACCATCTGGAGGCAGTTTGGTACCGTTAACACACAGAATACCCATGAGCAAACTCCTCTCTGCCTCTAGAATGGATGAATTTGGTTGAGTTTAGCTTGGGGTTTTCGAAGGCCCTGAATGCATGGCATGGACTGAACATTAAAGAAATGCGTACAATACTGGTGAGCCACGCCAGGTTCAATTTTCGTGAACGTTGTATATCTTTGCTGAATAGTTGATTGTTGTTGTTGTTATGTTGTATTCGATCCAGAGGAGCGTACGGCCTGGGAACATGGCTTCTGCGGAAAAAAATGGAATGAAATAAAAGAATCCGCACAGTGAGTGGACGCCATACTGTGGGAACCATGCCCCGTTGTGCGTGCGTTTACGTTGCGGCGGGTGACCTTCATGGTTCTTCGCAATTTGGTTGTGCTAGGCTTACCAGTGTTTTGTGGTGTGTTGGGTGTCGTTGGTTTTTCTGTGGTTGTATTTTTATTTTGTGAAGGGGCGTATGACTGCGGGTCATGGCTCCATAAATAAAATGAATTGAAAGAATCCGTGTTTCAGCTAACCCCGTACAGTTTTAAACCAAACTAAGCTAAGTCGTTATTGGCAGCAACAAAAACGATAGGATGGCGTTTTTATTACGTAGATGCAGGCTTTCAGAGCTGGGCTGAAATGTTTCAAAGTGGGTAGCGATAATCACTGCATCGGCGACCAGTCACACCTTTCCAAATAGAAAAATTACTGCAAACAATTATTCACCCGCATCAAGTTAAGCAACAAACATCACATCAATTCAAATGTCAAGGACATAGCTATAAAAAAAGGTACACGGATTACAAACGTAAACGTCAAGTGAAAACGCCTTAAAATATGGGTTATATGGTTGAAGTTTCACTTTACTTGTTAAAAGTTACGTGGATAAAAATCAATAATTTTTAATAGAAATAATCAAATGTACAATTGAGAAAATTGTATCTGTTTATGTGCTGTAGTGCTTTAACCGTAATTTAATTGGTAAAGAACTACAGCAAAACTGATGCAATTTTAAAATTGCACGTTTACATATTTCAGTAAAAAAATCATTAATTTTTATCCGTGTTCCTTTTAACAAATAAAATGAAACTTCAAACGTACAACTCTTCTTTTACGGCACACTTGACGTTATTGTTTGTAATTTTTTTCCGTCTTACTCCCTCTATCTTGTTTTTATTGCTACGGCGTTTTCCCAAGTGATAAAAAACACCTCGAAATAAGTGTTCGGTGCTTTTTCAGTTCAGAATGCAACTCGTGAAGCAAAAATATCTTCAGTATTAAAGTAAATTCTTGTGGTACCACATTTTGTAATTTCTGACTTCACTATTTTGTTAATGATCCACAGAATTTTTAAAAGTGAGAAACCATTAACAGGAAACAACTGTCGACACTATTCAATGGGATAAATGTTTTATTTTCCGGCTGCCGATTGTTTCCGGCTCCAATTTGTTCTCTGGCCGTCAATTTTAATTGGTGTTGGGAAATCACACTACGAATGTGCTCAACGAATGTCGCCGGAAACAATCCAACTGGCAGCATCGGATTTGACGGCAATAAACCTGTATTGCAAAATGCTGTAACCGAGCAAGTTAATTTTCCTGCTGGATGCACACAGGTAAAGATTTTTGGTGGCGCTGATTCAGTGTTTAAAGGATATTACCTTCTCTGAAGCTGCTTTAAATTGGTATTTCTTAAATGATGTTAAATGCTTTAAAGCTGTTTTAAATGAATATCTATCTGTTAAAGCGTTATTGGTCACTTTAAAGTTGCTTTAAAGAGATGTTAGTTTTTCTAAATGGATATACGTGTTTTAAGGGGTATTGAAAGGGCGTGCCTCCTAACTATTTTCGAGTATCCCAAGCATGAATAGATTTGAATTTTTTTTGTAAGTTTGAGTGAATGAAGCAAAACCACGTAACGTATGGTAAATGCGCAAACTAAATAGGTTTACATCTGTAACGTTGTAACGTGATGTAATGTTTTGACCCAACCTTGCAAAATGGAGCAACAAAATTAAATTCATTTCGGAAAGTAGCACCTTTAATTCATATAAAAAAAATATTTTGCAAACGTGTTATGCTTTCACATTGACTTTCATCCATGGCTCGGTTTTGCAACGTTAGGTCAAACGTATGTAAATATTGCAAACGAGTTCATTTTTCTGTTTTCTTTTTCCGTATGAGACATACTTCCTGAACTGACTAAACCCAGCCTTTATTTAGCCAACTCGAAGTTTGTAAGGAAATTGTAACCTAGGTGATGGATTACGTAAGAAGAATCAAATTTAAGCTACAGACAAAAGGACACAAATATTATTATGTAAGGAATTTGACCCCAACAAAAACTACTTTCACTTTACGATAGACAAAATAGTATACACAGATAGGATAGTATAGGTCAGTGACACAACGTAGTAATATTGTATATAACTCTATGCTCGAACCAGTAACAGGGTTAGCTGCAAGGGTCACTGGAGGGGAAAAAGAAGGGCCGTCTTGCTGAAGACAATGCTGTTAAGAGTGGATTTCTTAGGCCTATAACATGCGATTTTTGTCGATTTGTTGGCAGTTGCTGACATTTTTAAGCAAGTGGAATCTTTTTTTTTCCAATTACAAACTAGCAGCAAAAGGGATTGGAGAAAACAACGTTTTTTTAAGCCTATGAAATCCACTCTAAAAGCACTGCCTTGACTAGAAGTGCCGTTGTTTAACCCTCCATTTCAATCTAGTGCCCCTTGCAGCTATCTCTCTTGTAGCCAATATGACGTCACATGACGCTGCTCTATAAGACATAAAGAGCAAGGCAAGATGGTCCGATAGTTAGCACGATTATCTTCACTGCTAGAATTCCGGTTTCGAGGCTGACTTACGCCACCCCTGACATTTTCGGGAAGAGAAGGGCCCTGTAATGCCTCATGTCGACTGTGGCATGTCACATATCCGATAATTTTAAAAGTGCAGTTACCTAACAAAATTGCCAAATAAATACGGAAGCAAACCTATTTACGCTGCCTTTTGGACTTATATGTCAAACTGCCTGAGCGGGGAATCGAACCCATAACCTCTGAAATCAAAGGCCATACTGACACGACTAGAAGGAAACGTCCATAGGCTCCATTTAACACGCACACATATAAGTCCAAAAAGCAACGTAAATAGGTTTGCATCCGTATTTATTTAAACCTTCTCGAACCCATTGGCTTCCACTCTAGATTGCCACTCTAGATTTTCTGGACCCATGGCATCAGCTGAAACTCATCAAATCTCCCAAAGTTGCAGGGAAATTTGGCCTGAAGTCTTCTCTTACATCCTAACTGGATGAATTATTAAAATCAAATTCAACTCACATGGTAGTAGTTAAGCCAATCCAGTTAGGTGATCCAGTTTCTTAACGATGGAATATATCGTTCACCTCTTTCATAGGGCTGTTTGACTTGTGTCTTGAGAGATCTGGTCGCTAGAGTCCGGCCATAGTAATTTTAATGATAATTTCAAATTAAGATCCAAAAGGTCTATTTTATAGAGCAGCGTCATGTGACGTCATATTGGCTACAAGAGATATAGCTGCAAGGGGCACTAGATGAAAATGGAGGGTTAAACAACGGGACTTCCAGTCAAGGGAGTGCTTTGAGAGCGGATTTCATAGGCTTAAAAAAACGTTGTTTTCTCCAATCCCTTATTCTGCTAGGTTGTATTCGGAAAATAAAGATTCCACTTGCTTAAAAATATCAGCAACTGCCAACAAATCGACAAAAATCGCGCATTATAGGCCGAAGAAATCCACTCAGAACATCATTGTCTTCAGTAAGACGCCCTTCTTTCCCCCCTCCAGTGACCCTTGCAGCTATCCCAGTTACTGGCTCCAGCATAGAGTTAAATACAATAATACAACGTTGTGTCACTGTCCTATATCTGTTGCACGAAGGGGCCTGGAAAATGAAATGCCCATAGAGATAGATATATTGTTACCAGAGAGTGAACATCCGCATCAGAGTTTGGTCCATGCGTGATTACCGTTGCCAGGAGCCAGCTGGGCGATTTGAGAAAGAGTTCGTTTGGACTAGAGGTGTGCGCTACCAACAGCCAAATCAAACGCAACTTACGCCACCGCCGGCGATTTCGGACCCTGTCATTGCTCCTACGTGTTAGGTAGTGTGAAAGCTTGAGTTACTGAAAGATGAAGTATACATTTATTTATGCTTTCGAAATAACTGAACTACTAGGAACTAGAAACAAAATTTGGCAAATTGGAAACATGATGCTTCGTTTTGGTATGCTTCATTGCTCTACATGCTGAAAATGAAATAAAATCAAGTCGGATTATTTCAAATTGCAACTCCAAATCTAAAGTCGAACAGTAGCGCAGAGGTAAGGGGAGGGGTAGCAGGGGGCAACCTACTTCCTCCACCCGCTCTAAAAACAACCTAATAAAACGAGTCGAGTAAAAATAGCAGAGAATGGTTATCTGCTATTTTCTTCAAAACTTTGATGAGGCCATACATGACGTAAAGCGAGAATAAATAAATATACATTAAAAATAAAGTGGTCACATGATATCTGGCAGGGGATGTAAAGCGAGGCGTAAAATTCGAACTCCCCTCCCCCCCCCCCCCCCGCCCCCACAAAATTTTTTTTACGTTACTGATATGTTAAGTGAATATTATTCTTCGCTTTAGGTAAAACAAGCAATTAAATTCGTGTTCTGCGTCGTCTGTTTCCGTCTTTATATGCATGTTGCAAATCGTCTGCTTCTATTTTTCTATCAGGTAAAGAAGTGTATGTCGACGAATTACTAAGAAGTTAATTTCAGCCGTTTCAAATTTTACCACGCTAAAGATGTCAGGTTGCAATATCGCGACTTAGTTTAAACAATTCGTGGTTTGCTTACCTCTTATAATGAAATTAACGTACGCAATTACAGCGGAATCATCTTGGAAATTCGACGCGGACAAGCAAAGCTGAAAGAGCCATACCCCTGGAAATGCCAGAACCTGGTTTTTGGCTGTCGGGCCGCTAAGTCAAGAAGCTCACGTGTCTTGATACAAGGGTTGTTGGGCACAAACTGATGCAAAGGAATTGTAGGTTACAAAGAATTTGGTGTACAGAGTATAATGAAATGGATGAATTGTGGTCAATAATCAGTAGCTGATGGTGGTCTTGAAGTTGACTGTAGCAAAGACCGAAACTTGGGAAGTATTGTTGCAATTACTGAACATTTCGAAGAATATCTGCAGTGCGAAGAAACCGGGTGCTGCAAAGTACAAAGCAGGCTATGTAGTTTTAAGTGAGGGGGAACAGTTTGTGAAGAGAATATCAATTTTTTTATATATATAATAACTACACAGGAATGCAAGAAAAATATGGTCGACCTAATTTATCAAAGTTTTAGACAGACGGGCACGGCTGATATTTGAATTTCTTTATTTAAGAAGTATTTCTTTTCTTTTGGTCCTTCTTTATTTCATTGTTTTTGTTAGCTTCTGTAGTGATTCTTCCACATCATCAAATATGACCGGAACGAGTTCTTTTGCCTAAGTTCATTTGCTGCAGAGACTTCAATTCTTCAAATCTTGTCATTGCAAAAGAACTTTGCGCGTGATATACAGGGTTTTCAACAGAGTTTGGATATTCTTGCGTATTGCCGTCCCATTGGCTGTTGATTTAGCGGACCCACTGACGTCACGACTTTAAGACCCAACATGGACAGTAGCCGATGGTGCGGACAGTGGCCAATGGTGCTCTCTGTTAGACGAAGTGACGCAATGCTGGAATAACCAACTAAAGAATACTCATTTTAAAGTGTAAACCGGACTTCTTCGCTATTAAAAATTGTATGCCAGGTTAATCTACCTGAATCCAATAAAGACTGTTCCTGAAAATGAGCAGACAAATATTTCTTTGGTTTAATATCTTAATGACACAGCAGACCATACCTACGAGAACAACCAGTTCAGTGCAGTGTAACCAGAATAACAAAATGAGGTAATACTTGTAATACCTGTCCACTTGACCGAGGCCCGCCCTGTACTTTGGAGCTTCACCTTTCCACTCTGGAATTCGATTCGGGTCCGTAGCCGGCCCCTACTTTCAAGTCCTGCTCGAAGTCGGGATTTGAACCACCGACTCTGACACTGTGTTTCAATGAGGAAAGGGTCGCAGCACGGGCCCGCACTTTAGGAAAACGTTTTGAGTCTGGACCACTGATAAGCAATAGCGAGATAAAGAGAAAGCATGGGGAGGGGACGGGAGGGGAGAAAAGGAACAACGATAGTGTCGAAAATGTTGTAGCTAGAGAAAAAATAACTAAGGTCCGGACTTTGGCCACAATATCGAGGTTCAGTGTGGAAACGGTATGGAATGGAAGGTGTCGGATATTGCCATTCCAGTGTGGAAGTGGTATGCGGTTGAAAGCGCCTGCAGCAGACACAGTATGGCTCCAAACAGCACATCCGTGACGTCAAGCAGCGACCGAAACTGTCTCCAGCAGTCGCGACAGGACGGATCCAGTGAAGTCACTTAATGAGCTAGGGAATGAACAACCTTCCTATTTACTTTCATTAACAGGGACCTTGGTTTTAAAGCAGTTATTAGTTCATTTAAAGTTGCTTAAAAATGAAGCCTCCACCATGACCAGAATTGTAATGTAAATTGCCAACTGAATGTTTTAATTAGCAATTGCTTCTGAATAACTTTGTTATTATTTCAAAATGATATCGGTGGTTTTCTTCAGTTGGTTTTGCGTTAGTGTGTCAGCTTTAGTTTGCACACCGGAATTTTGCACTCACGTGGATTGCACAAACTATGACGAACAATGTGAAGGCGGTCACATAAAATCTCGAAACGTAGAATGGTGCAATTGCTGTAAGGACTGCATCAAACATATAAGTAAGTAGACAACTCTCTCATTAATCAGGCTATTTTCCCTGTACAATAGTCTACAATGTGAATCCTAACCACACACTAGACTATACGAACATGTGTGTGTCCCAAAAGTCCCAGAACATCCTATCTTCTGAACGTTCTACTAAGAAAATATCCTTTGGGAACTGTAAGATGGTCGTAGGGAGCTACGTTCTGGCGTGCGGGTAACGTCCGTGCCCCGCTAGAAAGTGGGTCCAGGGACAGGTTGTTATTATATTTTCAAATGTAACACTTGGAACTTCAAACTTTTATTTTGAGTAAGTATCAGGTTGGGACTTTCGCCATCTTTCTTCGCTTGAAGATAACTTTACAGTGGGGTAAAGCTCGATGGGGCTTCCATTTGAAAATAATAAGTCGACTACCGCCCATGATCCCCCCTTCCTAGGTGGACGGACGTTGTCCCATACCACGGAGTACTTAGCTTCCCTCGACCAAATTTTCCACTTTAGCATCCTCAAAACGTATTCTAAATCTATGCCGTACAGTAGTAATCATGTGTAGTCACCTTCAAAGTAGATTTTTCGTACCCGATTGTAAGCGATTTTGTGAGGGAATAGGACAAAAGTGGGAGCCAATCAGGAGCCAGGACTAGGTCACGTGGCTGAACCCCAGCCAATCGAAGTCGGTCATGACACTGGAAGTGACGTCACAGAAAGGTATTCGGTCTCATATCTTATTCTTGCATTATAAACCGAAGTCTCATAGCAGAAATGAAGCAACCGCAACGACACCCGGAAGGGGAACAATTATCCTTCTAACTAAACACCGTGGTAATCTCAAGGGCAAGTATTACGTGACGTCATGAACATTTCTTTTTCACACGGTACGCATCGCTTAACAGCGAAAAACTGGGAGTTGGGGGGGGGGTGTAAGGTCAGCTGTTACCATTAAGCATACGATTACGCATTAACTGAACCTAGAACAGAACAAACAAACAAGCAAGGGCCCCGGGAGCCGGGTACGTGTTCAACTACGTATAGCAAAGAGGGGGGGGGGATTGAGGCTTAATGGCGCGTCGACAACTTGGTCATTAGCGCCAACCTCAGTCACAATGCAGTGGTCCGGATTGCCACTGCACCACACATTACAGAGATGTTATTCAAACCCCTAATCTAAATCTTGTCATACATCTGTACCTCCTGCAAAAATTGAAAAACACCGGACAGGAGGACAGACTTATCGCCCAACTGACGCGCAATGTCATGCGGAAGATGGAACCGACGACGAACACCACCAAGATGGCGACAATCAACAAGTAAGTGCCGGACCGTAAGTGGCCGTCGACACCAAGAACATTCAGGAGGGTCAACCCCCCGCAAAAGGAAACAGTGAGTAAGTCGGGTGTGACCAATTCGCAAACGGGCCAACACAACCTCCTCACGGCGACTGCGGCGACACGCCGAGTGCCACTCCTCGACAGTGCCTTTAATGGCCCGTAACTTATTACCGTCCTGTCTGTCCCACAAGGTTTGCCAAAAAGCGTGTAACCTCAGACGCAGAGTTGGAAAGGCATCTGAGGGAACAAGGCTGAGATCCCTACCGAGAGGGCCAGAAAGGGCCCCTTTCGCAGCAGAATCAGCTTGTTCATTCCCTGCTATCCCAACATGGCCCGGGATCCAGCAGAAAAGCACGGTTTTCCGCTGGCCAGGCAAGCGGGAAAGCAAAGCTTGGACACGTTGTGTCAAGGGGTTCCGAGGATTGTAATTCGCCAAGGACTCAGGGCACTCATGGAATCACTAAAGACAATGAAATGCGTGCCCTGAAGGTCAAGGATCCATTCCACCGCCAAACCAAGAGCCAAAAGCTCTGCAGAGAACACAGAATAGCCTGATGGAAGGCGATGGGCAACCGTTACACCCTTACACACACAAGCACACGCCACGCCAACGTCGGACTTCGACCCATCAGTAAACAGGCGCTGATAACCGGCGTACTGAGAACACAGCCGCCGGAACTCCTGTAAGTACCGTGCAGGTAGAGTAGAACCCTTCGGGAGGGACGCCAGAGCGAAAATGAAAATGCCACTTGGGACAAGCCAAGGGGCTACTGGCATCCCCCCAAGCCTCAAGACGCTGGGCATTTCAAAGGCTATCTCCTGACAGGACTGCTGGAGCCTATCGCGGAAATCACCCTTACCCACCCTGCGTCTACCGACTCGCAAGTCTGGCCCAAACACCATGGACCAAGCAGGACTGGATTCCACAGCAAAGAGGAGAAAGGGAAGGAAACCAAGAGGAGAGGGAGAGGACGGGATAAAAGGAGGAGGGGAGAGGGGAGGGAGAGGATTGGCGGAAAGGGGGAGTGTTACACAAACAAAAATCGGCTGTGCAGTGAACGATCAGGCAGCACTGAGCAAATACTGGGAAACAACCACGGGTCAAACAAATCCCCGGGCGAAGCCGGGTACGATGCTAGTACTGGATATATTAATAATTAGTCTAATTCAGATGACGTTTGATCATCGTTACTATTCTCAGTAGACATTTTTCGTAATGTTTTTTATGTCTGTAAGTAACAAAAATATCCCCTTTCACATAACTGAAGTTTGGATTGAACCCAGCACAGTGAAGTAAAAAGCCAGACCTCAATCCATTACACCACGAACGAATGTTAAAGGAAGCATTTCAAATGATGATGACGATGATTAATTGAAGGCAATGGGACGTCATATGACAGCTGGTAATAACAGTAATATGTAATGCATGGGGAACAGACAAATAAGGATAGAAAACAAGCAATGGGATATAAGTTTAAAAAAATGAAAGACATGAAAATACAAAAAATATAATAGTTGTGTGTATGTGTGTGGTGGGTAAACAAGGAGAGTGACCGACAGGAAGGTCACGTAATCAACGCTAAACCGGTTTGAAAAAAATACGGAAACATTAATTTCGACAAAGAAGCATATATTTAAAAGAACCAGTTTATAAGCTATCCAATATTCGTTAGCCATTACTACGTTACGATTCAATTTTTTCGTAGATAGCCCTACATACGAAAGGACGTTCACTCGAAAAATACCATTCTATCCTAGTAGTGTATTCACCCTGTATCATATAAAATTATGTCATAGACACGTAACACAAACGGAAAAAAAATGTTTTTGTTCAGTGGGTATCCTACATAAAGACCTAGTAAAAATGGGGAGGGCTTTGACCTTTGTAATTAACCATGAAAAGTGTAGTTTTTATAGACTTCAAAATAGAACGTACTATAGAGCAGTGACATTTGCCGCCATGTTGGCAGCAGTATGGGTTTTGGAGGGCGTAACTACAAGGTGCACTACATAAAAATGGAGGGAAAAAACAGCGGAAGAGCGGATTTCTTAGGTTTAATAAAACGTTGTTTTCACCAACAACAAAAATCGCGGGTTTTAGGTCTAGGAAATCACTCTTCACAGCACTGGCTTCAGTATGACGCCCTTCTGTTTCTCTCTGCAGTGCCCCTTGCAGCTAACCCATTAAGGCTCCAGCATAGAGTTATATACAATAATACTACGTCGTGTCACTGCTCTATAGTAGTAGGGAAATGTAATATTTCAAATTACGCGTGAGAATAAGTATTGTGAAAGACGAGAAAACACTTTTTATAAAATAATTTTGATGTAACAGGGAAGGCTCAGCTATGAAAGCAGGTGTTTGCATAGAAAATAAAGAGAGAATGGGAAACCATACGTAATTCGAGAAACTGCAGGGTAATATCAAATACATGTATGATGCCTACACAATACCACTAGTTTTTCTATTCCTATAGCTATAGGAAGATCAGAGAACTGGAGGAAAATATTGGTTTAGAGTGTGTTACATAAGTAGATGGATCCTAATCAATGACCGAGGGTACACGGTACTTTCTCAAGTCGACTTAAGTTCAAGTCGACGTGAGTTGAAGTCGATGTGAGTAGAAGTTGACTTAAGATGGACCGTGTATCCACGTCAAAGCGACTTCACGTCGAATTCACTCAATCCACCTTCTCAAGTCGATATAAGGAGGTCAAAGCGACTTAAGAACGACCGTGTACCCGCTGTCGCATTAACTCGAGTCGCCCTAGCTTTCTCCAAGCACGCCGATTGGCTGGAAAAGGAGGGTCCCAAACGTCACTACAGTGAGGAGAAATTTGGCGGGAAGTTTTATTTCCGCCTGAACACTGCAGTGAAAACAAGCGCCAAGGACGATTTCTCTTCCAAAACATCGACGTAAAATAGGCATTTTAATTTAGTCAATTTAAAAGCATCCTTTTGTTTGGTTTTGGTTTGTTTTGTATACGTACCAAGTCGGTTTTTTTAAGTCTATGCGTACTTACGAACAAAGAATTTAGTTTTTGACGTCTGGCCATTCTTGTGGGGCGGGGTGGGGGGGGGGGGGCACAGTGGATTGACTGTTCAAATTTTTAATTACGACTTTCAGTAGTTTGAATTTGTTTGTTCAAACTAAAGTCACTGCACGTAATATAAACAAAACGTTAAATATACAAAAAAATTGTTTATAATAAAACGTCAAAAAAAAAACTGGCTTGTTTTCCAGTTAAAATACAATGCCAATGGACCGAGCGAACGAAGTGATATGGCTAGCGCTGGATTTAAAATTATAATGCAAGCTTCCATTTTAGCAGGCTCGACAATACCTTTTTTACGTGAACTTAATTCAATCACCATTAGCGGCAGCGTCAGTCATCAACAGCATGCACAGACCCCGGGAGGGCAGGGGCAACTTTTAGTAAAAGATTAAGAAGGCTGTCCCTTTCTTAGCCTTTTTTGCTCTTTTAGGCTTTTTGGCCCTTTTCAGTCACTGACCTACCAGCAAATGTCAGTACAAGAAAGCCTTTTTTTTTTCTTTTTTTTTTTTACAGAAATGACATTTTGCGAAGAGGGCATGGTCAATCCCCCCACCCCTATCTGCACGGCACTGGCCGTCATCCCAAAACAAGCGGCCTGTAAACAAACTCCTGTCGTAGTAGGTTTCGAATACAAAAAATAAGGAAAAAAATAAATAATGGAAATTTTTAGAAATTTTCCGGACGATCAAAATCTAACTTATGCTAACCTTATTTGATGTCAGACTGACCATCCACCTAATTCATTAACCCCTCCGCCCCTCTCCCACCCCCCACCCCCCTAAAAAAATAATAAACTGTTTGCGAGAGTGGGGAAAAAGTCTACGTTTCCTACGTTTCCCAAGATTTACTCTTTCTTGCCACGGCTTTTTTTCCCTAAATTTCCTCAACCGTTGCTGTCATTTACGGGAAGAAAATGGTCTTGAGATGCTTCGTTCTCATGTAGATTGTGGCATGTAAAACCCCCTAGAAGTTTCGGATTAGAATCAATCTAGCGCCATCGAGCGCATTGGCTTCGGCTGGGAGTGCGGCAAACCTCCAAAAAGTGCACCTTCCCTCAACAATTGCACCAGTATTAACACTAACTCCCTTTTGATGCTTGCTTATTTAACCTAATGAATGAATGAATTGATTCATTTTGCAACTGAAAAGTGTTTACGGTAATCAACACGCATAAGACCAAAGTCTTTTTATAAGAATGAAAAGAAATGAAAAAAAGAAAACGAGAAAAAAAGCAGGAAAAGAACAAACAGTAACACACCTCGATAAAAATAAAACACATTTTGACCTGATTAGGTAATATAAAATATGTAAAAAAAAAAGCATAAGACAGGCCAAAAAAAAACAAATAGTGAATATAAATTGCACAACCCAGCGTTGCCAAAGTGGATGGCAGGGGGGGGGGGGGGGAAAAAAAAAAAAAAAAAAAAATATAAATTTTTTTCCTTAATTTTTTGATAAATTTTCCCGTAAAACTTTTTCTTTAGTTTCGAAGTTCCTTCATCAACACAAGAAAGAATTACCAAATTCAGTAGCAATGTCGGCTATTCGCTGCTCTTCAAGTTTCACTAAAGAAAACCTATTTCGCTGTTGGTAGCAAAGAGCAGACGACCAGACGCGACGGCGGCGCATGCGTTTTTACTCCGCTCTTATAGCGACTTAAGAGAGGTACCGTGTACGCGGAGCATGGGCGGAGTCGCGTTAGGCCCGTGTATCCACTTCTCGCTTATGTCGACTTGAACATAAAGCGATGTGAGTTCAATGTGCATTGACTTCAAGTCGCTTTAGCAAGTACCGTGTACCCCCAGTGGTATATGGCAAATTACACTAAAAGCAACCATTTTTTTTAATGTATTTAGTTTGGTTACAAGTGTAGCTTTCATACAAATTACCACTTACTAGAAACCTTACCGAAAATACAGACTGCAAATATCACAGGTTTTTTTTCAGTGGATATCCTATACTATAACGACGTAATAATGAAGGGGAGGACGTTGACCGTTTCAATTAACCACGAAAAGTGTATTTTTTTATTGGCTCCAAAGCACCATTAATAGCAGGACGGAGGGATGTAATAGTTCCAATTGCATACGGGAATATTTACTGTAAAAGTAGACAAGATACTTTTTACTAAGCATTGTAGTAACCGGGAAGGTCCAGATCTGAAAGTAGGCAAGTCCATAAATAAAACGAAAATTAACAAAGAAAGGAAAATGAAATGAAATGTGAAAATAACGTAATTCGAGAGACTGGCCAATGTAAAATAGATATATGAAGCCTGCAAAATATGACTTAATAGAAACATAACAGAAAACCTGTAAAAGTAGAGAAGGTTAAATAAATTCACTTCTAAAAGTGGGGTCATGCATCTAAATAAATAAAAATTGACTAGGAATGGAAAACGAAATGACTACAAACCAAGACTTAAAACGAACCTGGTTGCAAAATACGCGTAACAAATATCAAGTTTCGGAAGACACCATGCTTTCAACTCCATTTCGATGCTTAACACAAGAAGAAGGATGAAGGCACAAACCGACAATATGCAGTGACGTAATGTGGTTGAATAACGACACGTGTGTGGGGGGGTGAACCGGAGGTATTCTGTCAATAACAAGAAAAATTCAGCATGAACGTGTGGATGATACAACGCGTGCATACTGCACTTAAAAAATGATTACCTATCGTACTCCTTACTTTCCTCAGAAGTCACTTTACATGGCATTATTTTATGTCTGTAAATAAGACAGAAAAATTTTTCACCTTTCTCTTGGTTGAAGTCAGGGTCGAACGCTGTACTGTGAAACAAAAAGCCAGACCTTAACCCATTACGGCAGCACGAATGCTGAGGAAGTCTGATAAATGATGATGATGATGATCGATTGAAGGCAACGAGTCGTCAGGTGATAGCTGGTAGTAACAGTAATACGTAATGCATGGGGAAAAGGTAATTAAGGACACAAAACAAAAAATGGTGGATTAAGACACAAAACATAAAAGACACGAGTATACAGAAAAAGTAATTGTAACAAGTAATGTCAGGAAATAAAGGGACAACTGCGGAAAGTAAATAAAAGCAAAAATACAGAAAAATTAAATATGGTAAACCAGCATAGTGAAATATCAGTCTATTCAATATTCGTTATCCGTTACAAAAAAAGTAACATAGATACATTTAGTAAAGCTGTGAAGACATTTACCCGAAATTTCCATTCCATTCCGACAGTGTTGTGTATTGTAGATATATTTATTATATGTATGTGTTTCTACGGGCATCCTATATAACAACCTAGTAATGAAGGAAAGGGCTTTGACCGTTGTAATTATCCGTGAGGAGTTTAGTTTTCGTTCGACACAGCGGGACGCAGCTTCCTTTCCTGATGAGGTCACTAATTATGTAAGGTCTAAATAAACCAAGATTGCTCGAAGTACAGTTGGAAATCAGCAATGTACTGACTTATCCGTGAAGCTATAGAACACGAAACTAAGAATCTATAGAACACGAAACTAATACCACATTGTGGCGATTGGGTCAGTTCTTTATATAACAAATTGGAGGACGTATCACTGTCATCTAGTGACGGTAACCTCAGGAACATAAACTTGTTCAGATTCCATAGGATCCCCATTTATTCCTTTATCATACTATATTTAAAATGTATGTAGAATTAATAAACAATTAAGTGTGTTTTGTTTAGTTGTCATGAAGGAATTAAAATAGCAAATGTTTGCTATCGCTATTTCCCGTCGATTGGTCTTTAGAACTATGCTAAATTAATAAACACGTGTGTTTTGACGTTCACAAACATGATGGTTAGTGTCAGTTGTCATCATTTAGTACTGTCAAATTTTACACACAAGAAGAAATATATTTGTAATTACATTGCGTCGTTATGGTGCTTGGTCTGCCTTTTGGCTATCAAATACAGGTGTCAACTTTTACTTAGTTGTATGATAATCGTTATAATCGCGCGAGTTTCAAGAGTTTATTTCCCGGTTTTATTCGTTTTCTGCTTGTTCTGTGTAGTATAGGTTGCACGCATTGAACGTAGCTGGCAATTATTTTTTGCTGTTTATTTGTGATTCGAAT
The DNA here is from genome assembly GCA_023313725.1 of Lithobius niger. Classification (NCBI taxonomy): domain Eukaryota; kingdom Metazoa; phylum Arthropoda; class Chilopoda; order Lithobiomorpha; family Lithobiidae; genus Lithobius; species Lithobius niger. The sequence goes on from JAHWFP010078885.1 coordinate 39,895, forward strand.
CCAACTCCATCTTTTTTTTTCTTGGTGCTTCGTTTGGTTATTATTTTAAACTATTATGATTTACTTGTGTTGATTTTATTTTAATCTATCAGCAACCCGGATCATTGCTCATTTTTTCCCATATCCCATTGCAGAAATATACCGCCTCGGTATAATTTGCTCGATTTGTTGTCGTTCCTAGTGTGGTCGTTGCTACCTCTTTTAAAGTGTCATGATATAAAGTATTGATTTTATTTTTAACTGTCGACGATCCGCTACGTTCATCATTTTTTCCAACGCACAATGCAGACTTTATCCGACTCGGTATGATTTTTTGATTTGTTCGGGTCCTCTGGAACTCCTCCTACCTCTTCTCATTACGTTGCTTAATCGTGGATGAACCCATGTATTGTATTCTTTCTTTTTCAATGCCATCACTGTTTTGAATTATTAAAAGCTTTTAATCATTGTCGTTGTATGACCCCAAGCGAGTATTGCGAGGCTTTGGTAGGCAGCAAAGGTAGGAGCCCACTGGCAGGGCAAAAAACTCACAAGGCATACAATAGCAGTGTTAATTTTCGACACCATATACCTTTAGTGTTTTAGTCACCTAACAACAACATACAAACACGATACAATAAAACCTTAAATAAAACCTAGGTTGTACCCAACAGCACCAAATACTTACAAATACATAAATTCAACATTAAAAAGTGGGAAACCCACGCCAACAAAGGCAGGATGCGGCTATATTGGAAGTGTGTTGTCATGGTCACCTGTTAAATTTGATTCACAAGCTCGTTCATTTTTTCATGATTGGAAAGTTCCTAATATCGTAAATCGTGTATGCTTCCAGATGAATACGAATCTTTTCAACCGGTTCTTTACAAATGACCCTGGTGTCGCTAACTAAAATGTTGCGTTTGTTGGTATTGTGATTCTTCACTACAGCGTATGCGGAATTATCTCTAGAGATAGCCCCTTCATGATCGATTTTCCGGACACCACAGGTCCTTTGGCACTGATTTCTAGAGATAATTCTGCACACGCTGTAGTGAAGCATCATGATACCAACAAACGCCCCATTTTAGTTAGCGACACCAGAGTCATTTATAAAGAACCAGTTGAAAAAATTTGTATTCATCTGAAAAGATTCGTATTCATTGAAAAGATTCACATTCATCACTATGCTTGTTTACCATAATTGATTATTTTTTTTCATTTTTGCTTTTATTTACTTTCTACAGTTGTCCCTTTATTACCTGACATTACTTGTTACAATTAATTTTTCTGTATACTCGTGTCTTTTATGTTTTGTGTCTTAATCCACCATTTCTTTTTTTTGTAACCTTAATCACCTTTTCCCCATGCATTACGTATTACTGTTACTACCAGCTGTCACCTGATGACTCGTTGCCTTCAATCGATCATCGCCATCATCATTTATCAGACTTCCTCAACATTCGTCGTGCCGTAATGGGTTGAGGTCTGGCTTTCTGTTTCATAGTATGGAGTTCGATGCTTACTCCAACCAAGTGGAAGGTGAAAATGTTTTCTATGTTCTTTACAGACATAAAATAATCCCATGGAAAGTGCTTTCTGGGAATAGTAAGGAGTACGATAGCGAATTATTTTTTTAGGTGAAGTATGTACGTGTGGTATCATCCATGTGTTTATACCTCCGGTTCACCACCCACACACGTATCGACATTCAGCCACATTACGTCATTGCATATTGTCGTTTTGTGCGTTCATCCTTCCCTTGTATTAAGCATCGAAATGGAGTTGAAATAACGCTACGCTCTGAAATGTAACATTTGTGTCGTGTATTTTTCAACTGGGTTCCTTTTAAGTCTTGTTTTGTAGTCATTTCGTTTTCCATTCCTAGTCAATTTTTATTTATTTAGATGCATGACCCCACTTTTAGAAGTGAATTTATTTAGCCTTCTCTACTTTTACAGATTTTCGGTTATGTTTCCGTTAAGTCGGATTTTGCAGACTTCATATATCTATTTCATCTTGGCCAGGCTTTCGAATTACGTTATTTTCTCATTTCATTTCGTTTTCCATTCTTTTTTAATTTTCGTTTTATTTACGTACATGCACCTACTTTCAGATCTGGACCTTCCCGGTTACTTTAACAATTCTTAGTAAAAAGTATCTTCTCTACTTTTACAGTAAATATTCCAGTACGCAATTCGAACTATTACATCTCCGCGTCCTGCTATAAGGTGCTTTGGAGCCAACAAAAAACTACACTTTCCGTGGTTAATTACAACGTTCAACGTCCTCCCCTTCATTATAGGTCGTTATAGAGGATATCGACGAAAAGCCTGTCATAATAATTGTAGTCTGTATTTTCGGTTAGATTTCTTATAAGTGGTATCTTGTATGAACACTACACTATGTATACAAACTAAATACATAAAAAAAATGGTTGGTTTTAGTGTAATTTGCTATTAAGATCAGTATTTATCCAACTACTTATGTGACACACTCTAAACCAATATTTTCCGCCAGTTCTCTGATCTTCCTAGCTATAGGAATAGAAATACGAGTGGTGTTTTGTAAGCTTCATAGATCTATTTGATATTACCCTTCAGTCTCTCAAATTACGTTAGGTTTCCTATTTTCTCTTCATTTTATATGCATACACCTGTTTTCAGAGCTGAGCCTTCCCTGTTACACCTAATTATTTTATAAAAAGTGTCTTCTCATCTTCCACAATACATATTCTCACACGTAATTTGAAATATTTAATTTCCCTATTATTACTATTTAACTACTATTAATTGTGTTTTGAAGTCAACCATGGTTAATTACACTTTTCATGGTTAATTAGAAAGGTAAAAGCCTCCCACTAGGTCATTATGTCGGATACCCACTGAACACTAATATATTTTCTTCTCCGTTTGTGACACAATCTAGACACACGCTAGTTGGTCGCCCCAAGTTAGGCAACAAACATCACGATTCAATTGTCGACCATTGTAAACCAATGTAGCGCAACGCCATAGCCTAAGTGTCTTATATCCTGAAGCATAGGTGAGCACATTTCAGCTACTTGGGGAAAATTATAATGCGGCTCAAAAGCTTTAATTGTGGCAAAATAGAGAGCAACGACCCACCTGACAAAAATTAACTTGTGTAGGAATGTCAGCTACACGGCTTTCAATGCAAAATTTGACCCTCAATAACGATGTAAATGTGTTGCTTCTAGTTTCTTACTAATCCGCTCATCCCCTGTTAATTCCCATAGGATGATTATTCACCCATACCGAGATAGCCAAAAGGCTTCCAGTTATGAAATTTGACGAACAGCTGCAGTACGACATGAACTGCATACCTTTTTTGGTTTGAAGCATGGGGGTGTAACGGTGCGTAAGTACGCGAGTATTGTTATAACCATTGTTAGTATTATCGGCATCGTCTCTGATTGGACGGCGAAACTTTAAACAATGACAATGTGCATACTGACGTGCGTATCTAGACACACACTAGTGTGTCGTTACAAATCTAAACAACTTTGTCAAAGAAATTATGTTTACTTTCACGAAAAACAAAAAAAATGGTCAAAATAAAGCCAAAAGCTGGTAGAGGCCGCCAAGTTGAGAATGGTTTGGCCTCACAAAGGAGTGATACGAATTACATAAAAAAAATTTAAAAAATAATACAAAACCCAAAACTGGGGAAGAGGCGACTAAGTTGAGAATGGTTCGGCCACTCAAATGAGTGAAATATGAAATTAAAATATTCGAAAAATTACCACTCAAGCTATTGCTGACGTGGCACTTTATTACATACCTGCACGCTAGTTGAGTTGAGTCTAATACACAATTTTAAATAAAGAAGTGATATCGTATAAAAAACCAAAAACTGTTAAAATGAACCGCCAAGTTCCGAATGGTTCGGCCCTTCAAGGGCCTGACATCAACACACCAAAATATCGTCAAGGCAATCGGACGATACTTTGGACGTTAAATGAAAACTTGAACTTTGCTACAGAAAGTAGCAATGTACAATGTTCTAGTTGGCAAAACTTGACAAAAGTTTTGGTGTGTTGATATCACACCTTTGAATGGCCGAACCATTCGGAACTTGGCGGGTTCTTTTACCAATTTTGGTTTTGATATGATTACACTCTTCTGACATGAATACACTACTGGGATAGGATGGTATTTATCGAGTGAATTTCCTTTCATTGGTAGGTCTACCTACGAAAAAATTGAATAGTAAATTAGTAATGACTAACGCATGTTGGAAAGTTATAAACTGGTTCTTTTAAATATTTGCTTCTTTGTCGAAATTATTGTTTCCGTATTTTTTAAAAACCGGTTTAGTGTTGGTTACGTGACATTCCTGTCTGTCACTTTCCGTGTTTACCCACGCACACACAAATATACAACTATAACCTTTTCTGTATTTTCGTGTCTTTCATATTTTTTTAATATTTATTTACCATTGCTTGTGTTTTATCCTTGATTATCTGTTCCCCATGGATTACGTATTACTGTTATTACCAGCTGTCACATGATGTCCCGTCAATTAATAATCATCATTATCATTTGACATGCTCCCTATAACATTCGTTTGTGGTGGAATGGATTGAGTTCTGGATTTCTGTTTCATGGTACTGGGTTGGAGCCAGACTCCAGCTGCGTGAAAGGAGAAATTTTTCCTATATGCAGACATAAAATAACATTACGAAAAATGTCTTCTGAGAATAATAAAGTTGATCAAAGGTATCTGAATCAGATTAATAAATAAATCCAGTATATGACTTCCTGTCTGTGATGCCACTTCCAGTATTATAGCCGACTTCTGGTCTGGTGCTCGTCTGTGATTGGCTGAGTTTCGGTCACATACCCTAGTCCTGGATTTTGATTGGTGGCTACTTTTGGGCTTGGTCTTCGTTACTAGGAATTCTTTTCTCCTTTTATTAACAAATTAGAGTTTTTTTTTATTTTGAAGCTTGTGGTTGCGCCAGTCACTTGAAAAAAAAAACACTTGGGCACAGTGCCATTTCATACCCACCTGCCATTATTTTCAACAACCTAAGTTGAATAGTCTCTCTGTAATCTTGTTCCATGGCAATTCGTAACACATCCACATAGCAACTCATAACACATCCACATACTAATTACTATGTGGATGTGTTATGAGTTGCTATTGAACACTATAACTGAGAGATTATTCCTCCAAGCTTGTTGAAAATTGGCAGGTTGGTATGAAATGGCACTGTGCCCAAGTGTTTTTTTAAGTGGCTGGCACAAACACGAGCTTCAAAATATCTCCAAATCTCAAATATACCAAACGATAGATTCCTTTTTTAACTTACTTCATAACACACCCAAAGTAGGTGGAAAAAACAAAACTATAGTTTCTTTTGTCACTGACGCAAAGAAAATCTTTAAAATGACCAAAAAAAATTCGTTAAGAAAACGGGAGTTGGTGGCCATCACAAGACTAAAAAAAATGGTAAAAAAAATTAATGATATCTTAAAGAAAGAAAAAAAAAAGCAAGCGGCAGGAATTGAACCCAAGACCACTCGCTCTCTACGTCACGGCGATAACACTGAGCCACGGTCTCACACGGAGGAAAGTAAGCGCTTCCCAATCTCTAATAAAGCTATACTATCTATTGGCGGGAAACATGATTGTCGTATTGTAGAGATATAAAGAGCAGTTTCCATTAATAAGGAAAGAATATTTATTCAAACGTCCACAAATACTTAAGGTGTTAGTTTGGAAAGATGGCTTGGTCAGAAATTGTGTGTTTGCCATCGGAATTCAGTATAATTAGTCACTATGAGGAGAGCCATAACAGCCCTCGACCAATGGCCGTCGCCTGCCCCCAGGCCAACTGAATTCATAATAATGTAACAGGTTTTTTTTTCTAAAGGCTTACAAAGTCTTGATATTCTTTGTTGAATATCAAAGCTGAATATATAAATAATATTCCTGCAATGTTAAAAAAAATAATATTAAAGAAAGATAAGTTCCAAAGTGACTACTTGTGACACGAATATTCCACTTAGATGAGCGACGCTACGAAAAAGTGGTTGCAAATTGAAGTGTGTTTTGTACACACGCAATCCTGTTTGACCCAACATAGTGCCGTGCATTTCATTAAATCCAAGATTTGCTACTTGAGTCCCTAATAGTCATACTGCAGGTTTCTGTAGAATAGTGTGGCAGTCTACCAGCCTACTTCAAAGACTATGGGACTTGCTTTGGACATATTTCCGAAAGAAACTAAAAAGTTGAACTATCCCAACCTTTCCCCGATATGTAATAGTTATTGGTTAAAATCGAGCGGTTATCGATTTTAAACAATAACTTATTTAAATCACGGTTGGGACGTCAAGCTAATTCGTATTTAATTAAAACGTTTTGTGTTTGTGAAAATTGCTTCAAGAAATACGGTAATACCTTATGTCAAATCAGTGAAGGTCATTCCATTTTAATTAGTGGAGGGGGAGTGGGTGTTGGACGATTCCTTTGGCAGGTAGGCAAACTGTAGGCTACGCTCAAGTTTCTGGAAGGTGGGTGGGAGTTAGACGACGCGTCGTTTCGCAAAGTTTAGCTTGTAAGCTAGCTCGCTCGCTCTGTTCGGAAAGAATAAACTTCGATATGTGATGAAGCAGGGATACAAGGACATTGTGCCGACATTCTCGCAAGGTAAGTAATTCTTTTTGTTCGTTTGTAGTTTGAGAACTGTTTCAAATCTCCAGTAATACCCTAATAGGTGAATCGGTAGGAATGAAGGTCATTCCATTTTCGGTTGTGGAGGGGGGGGAGAGAGAAGAGTTAGACGGAGGGAATAAACTTGGAATTG
>JAHWFP010078885.1:58621-71089 GCA_023313725.1 Lithobius niger
TAATAACAAAATACGCACATTAAATGCAAATTTTATATTCTTAAAATACCAGTCTGTAATGTAGACTGTTTTTTCATTATGCTTTATTCACTTATGGTGTCTTATTTAGGAAGAAACAATGGTAATGGACGTGATAACACAAACTGTGATGACGTATCTTGCCCACGGATTAAACCTTGTACAAATGGATACAAGGAACAAACGGTTGACTGCTGTCCGAAATGTGTCAAAGACTCAGGTAATTTTCAACAAATGGTAAAAAATAACAAAATACGGGCATTAAATGCAGAAATTTGTATTCTCACACGGCCAGTTTTTAATGTTGATCGTTTTTTCTTTATGCTTTTTTCACGTATGGTGTCATATGCAGAAAAAGAAAATGGTAATGGACGTGATAACACAAACTGTGATGACGTATCTTGCCCACGGATTAAACCTTGTACTAATGGATACAGAGAACAATCGGTTGACTGCTGTCCGAAATGTGTCAAAAACTCAGGTAATTTTCAACAAATGGTAAAAAATAACAAAATACGGGCATTAAATGCAGAAATTTGTATTCTCACACGGCCAGTTTTTAATGTAGATAGTTTTTTCTTTATGCTTTATTCACGTATGGTGTCATATGCAGAAAAAGAAAATGGTAATGGACGTGATAACACAAACTGTGATGACGTATCTTGCCCACGGATTAAACCTTGTACTAATGGATACAAGGAACAAACGGTTGACTGCTGTCCAAAATGTGTTAGAGACTCAGGTAATTTATAACAAATGGTAAATAATAAAAAAAAATGTGGACATTAAATGCAGATCTTGTATTCTCACAAGGCCAGTTTTTAATGTAAGCCATTGTCGGATTGGGTCGTCCGTAAACCACGGGATCCCCGTGGAGGCCTTAACTATAAGAAAGAGGCCATTGTTTAAAAAATTTCTTTTAATTTTAAGTGTATTCGTATTCATATTTCATAGGAACAATAATTCCCTGCATCCATAAGTTTCAGGAAAGGCTTCAAATTCAGGCTGATTTTTTAAAAAATACTCCAGTATACAGGGCTCTACCAAGACTCCCCCCAATCCCACACACTATAGGAGACCCTTGTTTCAACGAAACTTTTTTTTTATTTGAAATATTCCTATGAAAATTTCATCTCTAATATGCAAGAAAACGCTTCATGAAGATTTCTTTCAAATACACTAGCTTGAGGTGCTTCTGCAGGATCCCCCTAAACATACAGTACATTCCCGGGGTTGCCCAAACCCTCCCAATCCGACCCTGACGTAGACTGTTTCATTATGATTCATTAATGTATGGGTTCTTATGCAATGCATGACAATGGTAACGGACGTAATAACAAAAAGTGTGATGGTGTATCTTGCCCACGGATTAAACTACTGTACTACTTGTACTACTGGATACACACAACAAACGGTTGACTGCAGTCCGAAATGTGTCAGAGACTCAGGTAATTTATAACAAATGGTATAATATAATACGAAAATTCGGACAGTAAATGCAGATATTGTATTCTTACAAGGCCAGTCTTTTATGTAGACTGTTTCTTTATACTTTCAACCAAACAATACCACAGCAAGTTTGCCATACATTCAGTTTAAATATTTCAAGCTTATACAGTATCCCACCAGAGAAAACTTTAAGTTTCTGGCTTAAAGTATAAGAGCTTTTCTCTTTATTGAGGCACGGGGCACAGCAGAGCAAAATATTTTCTAATCAGCTTTCACGGATTTTATTTCTCAAATATCAACATTTAATATACATAATAAACAAAATTATTATTCAAATGAATTAATAAGAAATTCCTGAATAAAACGGATGCCTCTGGCACGCACCAAACCCCACAGTTTAATAAAATCCACAATGTAATCATTTTCGGCCATAACCTTAGAGGTCTTGTTCGCAACTTAAAAACACACAAAAAACACGAACACAGATGCAGGACAACTTATTGAAACTCGTTGCGGACGAGTGATTGTTGTCCTATATTTGTGCTCGTATTTTTTGTTTTGTTTTGTTTTTAAGTTGTGAATAAGTCCTGTAAGGTTATGGCCAAAAATTATTAAATTGAGATTTTATGTACTTGTGGATTTTGGTGCGTGTCACAGGTATCCGTTTTATCCAGCTATATTGAGCCACAGTAATTATAACTTTCAGTATAATCAGAAATTAACTCAAGTCTTACAGTCATGACACATAAAAAGATACCTAAAAGCACTAGGAAAGCGTCCTTCAGTTAATGGTTGAAATAAACTTATACACAAATTCAACCTAAACTCTAACCGTTTCAGTCTTTACCCATTTTTTGAGGCTGTGTAAGTCATATTGTATAATTATGTCTAATGCAACTAATACTAGTCATACTACTACTAATACAACTTGCTAAGTTCCGTGGATAACTGAATTTAGAGAAAAAAAAAGCATTACAGCTTGTATCCTTATATGGAACTCGTAGCTGTAAAAGCACACAAATAAAAACGGATTAGAGTTCACTCGAACGAAACGAACTATAATTTGAACTCCAATTCCAGGCAGCAAGGATTGTTTTTATTCAGAAAGCGAAGGCAATTTATATGCTCTTTCTTACATGTATGCTCTACATGTGCGTACAATCCGTACATGCTCTTTTTTGTTAAAGGCGTTTTTTTCGTCGAATTTCAGTTAACAAGTATGTTTTAATCCTTAGTAATATCAGAAAGTGAACTCAGTTTGTGTTTAAAATGGGCCATGTCAGTGAGTGTATGGGTGTGTTCAATTTGTGCATTATGCAGGCTTTTTTTCATTTGGGGATTTGATTTGTTCTAGTTTGTTCCGTTGAATTGGAGTTCGCTTTATAGTTAGTTGCATTGGGACGAGCTCTCGTCTGTTTAAATTAGTGTTTTCACAGCTATGAGTTCCTTAAAGATACGAGCTCTAACGGTTTTTTTTTTCTAAACTACGAAGCCGTTTTTTGTTTAGTTAATTTGTTGGATTTTTTCGCTTCCTTCTTATTGTTATTGTTAAGGTCTGGTTGGTCAAGTATGTGTCCATTCTCCATGCAATTGTGTCTGTAAAAGAAAATTAGCATTATAATTCGTCCATGCCTTGGGCCATGTCTATTCTTTGATGGCAACGCAATAGCGTGAGTTTAGATTTAGCGTGTTTCATTAAGTTCTTTATTTATTTTGAAAACTGAGTGTCGTAAAAGGAATGGTGTTGTACTGCTTTTTTTTGCGCCATTGTTTCATTTAGCAATTTTGTCAAGTCTTCACAAGGGGATTTGAGAAACTATCGAGGAAAAAAATTAAACAGGCCTGCAAAAGCCTGCACTGAAGAACCAAATAAGTCATTCAGTCTTGTCGGCAGCCCAAATTAGACACTAAGCACCATATGGTTTAACACTGAAAGAATAAACCGAAAACCAAGATCGTTTCATATTTAACCTTACTCCGGCAGACATTGTTAACTCGGACAAGAGGCAACGACAATGTCTCTTTTCCAGTGCGCGAAAAAGCATCGTAACACCTTGTTCGCGTGAAGTCTTATCAGGTTTTGTGCACCTCCCCTATTGTTGCGCCATTGTTACATGTTGCATTATTGCATTCTGGGGCCCCGTCACCATTTATTTACCCTTTTTCTCAAAATTCTTATGCGCAAACGAATTCTAATAATCACTGCCTAATAATAAATATATAAACTAAATAATAAATGTAGAACTATTTATAATTTTCTCCCTTTTACTGCTCCTTCATAGAGTCTTCATCAAGCAACCGGGATTGTCCTGAAGACGCCTGTCGGTCAGTCAACTGTGATTTCAGAGAAGCGGAATGCAGGGGAGACAATCATTACATCAAGAAAAATGGTGGTACCTGCGGCTGTTGCCATGTTTGCATAACACTAGTAGGTGTGTACCTTATCTTCCTCCAATCCTTTGAACACTCTGTTAATGTAAACTATGTATGGAAAAGAATGGTGGTGGATGTCAACCTACCTAATTTGCTGTAAGATTTATTGTTCTCCTCCATTAATTATTCCTGCAAGAAAGGAACCTAAACCGGCTTACCGACATAGAAACTTACTCAGTAAAAATGCATAGTTACTTGGATAAAATCAATTTCCTAATCATTGGTAACTTCCTGATCTCGCCACTTAATTTCACAAAGGCTTTGTTGAGAGAAAACTCTTAACTCTTGGAACAAACAGTCAGTATAAAACCACAATAACCAGTCTATTATTGATTATTTATACTTCATGAGTTATATCCCGAAGTGAAAAAAATGAATGCTTGAACGTGGAGTGAGACCGTTTTATCATCCTAGAAATACCACCAGTGATTGAAAAAATTATCGATGCTTAAAATATGTTCATTGTTCAAGCCATGTTGTAGACAAGAATACCACGTTTGCTCATGTTCCACACATTTTTCACAAATGAATATTTATAACTTCCTCTATGCTTTTAAAATTTGGAATGGCCCAAATATCGCATAATAGCCAAAGTTATACAGCAGTGGTTTTCATTGGAAATAACCACTTTTGATGGAGCAAAGTGATATAAATTCACTGCTAATGTCTTTATGCCACCGTTTAGGATTTTCCCTCCATCTGCATGATTTTTTCAGTCGGGGTCCTTGAGGATCACCATATAACTGACATGAATGACGTTTTCAAGGACAATGGAAAGTTTTCAAAGCAGATTAAAAATAACTGAAATTTGGTTTGTGTTTACAAGACACGAGAAATTAGCGTAGCCAAAAATGCAGAATCACGAATTTTCACACTAAACATTTTCTCTAGTAATCTGTTTCCAGTTCTGTTAACCATAAAACTTAGGGCCTAGTTCAAAGTTAAAAACTGATCTGAATGAGGAGTACTGGTTTTGAGCACTAAGGTGTTATATGCCTTCCATCATTACATCTGAAACACATGTTTCATCTCTAAGTGTTATTCAAGATAAACCTTTTCTCTGTTAATTTGTTTCCAGTTCTTTCAAACATAAAAGTGTAGGCCTAGTTCGAAGTTAAAAAGTGATCGGAATGAGACTGCCTTTTCCACTGAGGTGCCATATGGCCTACCCGTACATCTGAAACACGTGTTGCATCTCTAATTAACGTTAATGTTTATGGTACGCCTCTCCTCTGGCCTTTTATTTCCAGTTCTTTCAACCGTAAAAGTGTAGGCCTAGTTAAAAATTGATGTAAATGAGGAGTACTGGCTTTGTGCACTAAGGTGTCATTTGTCCTCTATCGTTATGAAACACATGTTGCATCTCTAAACGTTAATGTTCATGGTACGCCTCTCCTCTGGCCATTTATTTCCAGTTCTTTCAACCGTAAAAGTGTAGGCCTAGTTAAAAATTGATGTAAATGAGGAGTACTGGCTTTGTGCACTAAGGTGTCATATGTTCTCTATCGGGGGTACAAACTGCTTGAATCTAATTACTACCTATTTATGAATAAATTTATGGACATTTTTAACAGTTTTTTTTTCAGAATAATAAGGCGTAAGCCCTACGCAATAACTAAAAGGAAGCACATGGATAGTTTAATTGTAATACTGAAGAGTTTAGTATGAAACGTCTTGCTCTTTTTTATTCACTTCCCTGATACACAACTTCCGATCGTTTTTCAGTTCATAGGTAGCGATAGGTAAACTGTCTAACCAAGTATAAAAGCAAGAATGAAAGACTAGAGCAAACTTGTATTAGATAAAGCTATGGTCAAATAACCAAAATAAAAAAACTATCATTAGTTTAGGATTGCTATCTTCTGAACCTTCATTGGGAGGCGGGGGCAGGTATTAAGGCTTAATTGCACATCGACAGCTAGGTCGTTAGCGCCAACCTCAGTGTGCAGTGTGCAGTGTGCAGTGTTCTGGGTTGCTTTCATTGGTTATTGGCAGGTAACTAAAATGGAATGCTCTTCATAAACTGAGGCGTTTTTTTTTTGGCGTGCATCAGCTAGATAAAATATTCTGATAAATCCAACATAACACTGTTGATATGTATATATATATATATGTATTCGTGTTCTTTCTTACAGCAATGCTGCTACTATTGGACAAAATCTTGTTTCTGCTTATTACACATTAAAAACAAATCATTACATATTCACAAAGATGTGAAATAGTATCTCCATTAAAACTGTTTGGAATATGTTCACATCTATAGAAGGAACACATTCAGCCGAAGGCACGATATAACAGGCCAGCAAGAAGTAGTTTGTGAGCTTAAATTATTATTTCCATGTCTCTAAATTTTACGCCTCGTTCAGTGCAGGCAGATAGACTGGTAGTTTAACTATCTTTCGATAGCATGATATTATCTGAATATTTGGTTAAAATATGCACGTCAAATGTATTGTAGGTAACAAATGAAGAGGGTTTGTAATAAGATACAGAATGTAATGCATCTTCGAGCTTTAAACTTGGTTGATCTCCTCAGTATGTTTTGATTTGGACACCTGCAACTTTTGTGAAAGCAGTGGCCTTACATCGGTGTGGTTAATCAACCGATTAGGAAATATTTTTTTATCGTCCTTTCAATCACAATTCTAATATATATACGTAAGATAATAAAACCAATAGTCTCTGTGTTTTATTTTTTCATATTTCTTCAGGTGAAGGACGAGACTGTTCCATGGCTGGCAGAGAATGCTCCAAAAGTCTGAAATGTAGCAACGATACCAACTTATGTGGTGAGTACTCACTAATAGTTTTGCACCTTTGTTGATCATCAATGCCATACTTTAAAATGTTTACCGAGAAATATTCAGTTCCAATAGTGAAGCGTGAAGCGTTGTAGCATGATGGTCAAAAATACCCTAGCATTGAAATATTTGGCTATAAGTATTCGATTACATAAGTAACATTCTTGAATCTTGGTTATCACTTTGCTCCCAACTACCAGAATATTCAATTCTGAAAGTAACAATCCTGTTTTTTTTTGGTAGTCACAATGTAACATGCTCAATAACGTCTCGCTGTTAATTTCAATTCCAAAATTTAATAATAGTCTTGACTCTCGGTGTTCACAAATACCCGAGCACGATATTGTTGGTTATAAGTGCCCTCCTTTAGCAATGCCTTGAAAAAAATATCTAGACCCAAAAGTGTGTTTGTAGACGCAAATACCCTTCTCTGCAATGTTTAGCAAGAAATTATTATTGAATTAAAATTCGTGAACGTTAATGAATCCAGCTAGATGTGGCCAGATGAGGATCAATCAGATACAGTTATTTTGCAATGTCTGTCCAGACAAAGTAAAAACGTATGGGCTGAATGGCACGCTGGCCAATGCACATAAACTATGTGACAAATGTATAGGCGTGACAATTCCCAATTTCGTTCTTAGTCATGACAGTTGCCTTGCTGGGAAACAGAACAGGTGTATTGTCAAAAACTGTTTGCCAGTTACCATTGTGGTGTTACGTTTCCGTTGTTCCCATGAACAGGATAAGGGTGAAATTTAAGCAGTACCAGGACCAATTTTGGTTCAAGAGTATACAAGTTTGACTTCGATCTTATAAGTGGTTGATGAATGTGGGCCTGGACAAACACAAAGCAAGTCAGACAAACAGTAGTAAGGTTCAGTTACTCAGCCTATGCCATAATTATGCCATGCGTGCACACAAAAGTGCGCAATTCCCACTCAACGGGCTCTTATTCCATGCACCATTGTCCTGGGTACTCTGGAAAATGGAAGTTGCAACAAATGGGTGTACTCCTTTTCCAGCTGTCCCAGTAGCCTACGCAGTGTATTATATATTTTTGTTTTATTTATTCCCCTTTTATATTCAATACAAGGTTCAGTGGATCAACACTTTAAAATTTCTAACAGAAATATTAAAAAAAATACAGTTAAAATAAGGCACTAAGATACAGTTCACCTAAACCCACCTTCTTCTACCAACCCATGATCTGCTTCTCTCCTTTCCGTAAATTTTTGGAAACTATTACGAATAACTGAGTAGGTCATTTGGATTACGTTATTTTCTTTAGGTAATTCTTTGACTTATTTGCGTAGAAAAGTTTGATTTTTTTAAATCGAAGCTGGTAGGTGCATCTGTAAACCCTCTATGTCAATTTGTAATAGTCCAATGGACATGGTAGCCAGGGCGCTGTCCAATTGACGGTGCTTTGAACACTATTTTTGGTACTCTTACAAAATTTGATGGTATTGACTGGAACTAAATTATTAAATTCTTATGTGATGCAAATGCAGTAACCATAATGCGTTTTAAGTTGCTCTGTAGTTCTGAAACGTAGGCTGGCAATGTTGGATTTTCTTTTTAGTGACAAGCAATGTGGAGCACAGTAAAGAATGTTTTCATCATATGCTGCTGTCTGTCTGTCTGTCTGTCTGACGGCCTGTCTGTCTGTATCCACGATATTTTTTAATCAATGTCTGATTCATTTAAAATTCACATGAATTCTCTGCCTTACCCGTGTTGCATTAAATTCAAACCAATTGTTAAATTATCTGGTGAGGTGTACGTATTAGTCGTGAAGGGTTTTAGGTTGCTGCATAACTCTGAAGGATTGGCTGTCTGTAGCCACAATACTTTTGAATCTATACCTGATTCACTTCAAATTTCACATGAATTCTCTGCCTTAACGGTTTCGAATTAAGTTCAAACAAAATGCAGGTGAGAACTCTGGTAGGTGTATATGAAAATCCTCGATGTAAATTTGCAATAGTCCTATGGCTATGGTAGCCAGGGCAATGTGACTGGGGTTGGCACTAATGACCAAGCTGTTGACGCGCCATTAAGCCTCAATCCCCCCCAGGGCAATGTCCAAATGGCTGTTTGCTGACTGTTATCGGGTCACCTCAAAAAATTTGCTTTTACTGTCTGGACTTAAATTATTAAATTCTAATGTGACGTATACGCAGTGGTCGTGCAGGGAATCCTCCGTAATTCTGAAGAATTGGCTATCTGTATCCACGATACCTTTAAATAATGATTCATTTCATTTTTACATGAATTCCCTGCCTTAACCGTGTCGAATTAAGACACATTAAGTACAGGTGAGAACCTGTTTTATTGTTTTGTAATAGTGTGATGGCCATGGTACACTGCCTCCTGTACAGAAAAGAACGTGCACAGGGACACCAATTTATTTTTAAAAAGCCGGTGTAGTCTAATATTTGACAATACACGTGGTTACACATTTGTTTACAAGTATTTTAGTGAGTACTTTGGCATACCTGTATGCAGCAATGTGTGTACCACATAGGCTTAAATATTTAAAAAATAATAGCATCGTATACAGCTGGTAATCCTCTATATTCCATAATGACAGGTACTTTCATGGTAAGAAATTCGTGAAAAGTCTGGTCTATCCCATTGCACATTCCAGATTTTATATAGGATTTTTTATTTACATAGGATCCTACAGAACATCCTATGTAAATAAAAATCGTAAGTTTCATATGTTCCTAAGAAATTTCTTTATTTTGTAGAGAGTGACCCTAACTGCCCAGAAAATGTTTGCAGAACAGTAAAATGTGGAGTACGGCAAGGCGAATGTAAGGGAGAAAATCAATACATAAAAAAGGAGGGTGGTGTATGTGGCTGTTGTGACACATGCATCACTCTAGTAGGTAAGTAACATTTTCAATACAAAACTAAAATTTGAAGAAAAAATTCGGCATAGATAAGCTTGAATAACAGTAAAATTTCATGTGCAACAGTTATTCAAGCTTCTCTATGCTGAATTTTTACTATTGATTGAGAGAAGAGGGTTTATCAACAACGAAAAATTAAACGAACCTGGCAAGGATATGTAGGGAACTGCTTGTTGGGCCTTCCGGGTCTTTCAGACAAATAATTTCAACGAAGTAATTTTCCTAATTAGGATTTTGTTTATATTATGTAATTAAGTTAATCCAATAATTTTCATTAGCTTCTGAAACGTGCACTACAGTAATGTAGTAAACCAACCGCTACAGGTAGCTTGTTCAATTCCACAATGACTACCACGGTGATAACTCTATTAATTTTTGTAGAGTATTGCAACCTAACAAACGAGCTGATACGGTACAAAAAACAATATGCAATCTAAACTTCAAATGTTTGTTTTAGTTTCATTGCCATAGGCTAGGTAGAATGTGGACAGACATCTGAGATCTCTTGCAATTTTATTATGGAGTATGTAACCTCTATACATAAAACCGCAACGAATTTCTTCGTCACTGAAACTCTTACACCTGCTAATAATACGAACACCAACAACTAGCGTCTGAATCATTTACTAGAAAAATACAATAATTCTCTGAAAGAGTTAGTTCCATTCCGAACACTTTCGTGAATAATTACTCGGTACCGCAACATTAACTTGTCACTTTTATTTGCCCACCCGTTTATCTCTTCTTAAGCCATCAAACCAGTAGAAGTAGGCTATAACTTTATTAACCATCCCCTCTTCCACGTGCAGCTACCATGAATTATAGAATACTAGTTGTGCCCACGTGCTTGCGGTGCACTTCCCTACCCACCACCCGCACATCCCTGCTCCTCCTTCTCCTACCGCACCCCTTTGCATCCCCTTCCTGCACTCCCATAGTGTAGGTTCTGAATATTTCTCCGCCTCCCTGTGGCACCTCAGGTGTTTGGTCTTTGGTTTTAAATTTATCACCCCAATCCCCACACTCCTGCCCCCTCCTGGATTCGCATACGTGTTTCCCATATACGCTTACCCGCCTCCCTCTCCCCGAAAACGTTGCACTGTGACATTCCCCCTTTGGTGCAGCCCTGGAAAAGTCGCTGCATGTGTTTGACTGAAGGCTAAAGAAACCTTATCACTGAAAAATCCAGCATTCAGTAAGCAATTAATCCCATGATTAGGTTAATCCTTGGAAACAATTCACTTCGGTACCGTGCATTGCCCGCCACACACATTTTCCCTGGCACCCATTCCCTAACCCCCCAAAAACGCCGCCCCATGGCATTTCCCCTTTCGTGCAGCCCCGGAAAAGTCGCATGCATATGTTTGACTGAAGGCTAAAAAAAGCCCTGAGAAATCCAGCATTCAGTAAGCAAGTAACCATATGTTTAAGTTAATCCTTTGAAACAATTCACCTCGGGACCGTGCATTGCGACATTGTTGGAACCAATGATTGTTGCCGCCCACTTAAAAACAATTCAACTCCTTTCTCGAAGTTAACATTTAGGAAATAAATGCGCCTTTCCATCGTATTAGGCTGCCAATTTGGAGGCCCATTGGGGGCCTCGAAATTAAGAACCAATCGTCGTTTGGTTTAAAGTTGTCCGG
Organism: Lithobius niger; assembly: GCA_023313725.1. Lineage (NCBI taxonomy): Eukaryota > Metazoa > Arthropoda > Chilopoda > Lithobiomorpha > Lithobiidae > Lithobius > Lithobius niger. Next base: position 69,890 of record JAHWFP010078885.1, read on the forward strand.
TTTAGTAGACACGGGTTGTGTTTTTTTTAGCTCAAACGCCGACGATGGCACAGTCCACGCGACTATCACTTTGTTCGCCGCTTTGGTACCACAACAATACCCAAAAACGATCCAAAAAACGGTGTGGCAGGTCTGGTAAGTGGGGCCATCTCTTCGAAGACTTTGGAAAAGGGTTAAAACCCGAACTTGTAGTCCAAGGCCTTCAATAGACGGCGATTAGCAGGCTTGGTAAATGGCGCCATCTGTCCGAAGACGTTGGAAAAGTGTCCCAACCAGAATTTGACGGAGAATCCAATAAACAGATGGCACTACAGCGTGGGGTACTTGATCGTACGACGGAATAGCAAAGTCGGTGACTTGGCCGCCTGCTCCGTATATATATGTAGATAATTGTTCTACATTGTCGTAACGTTTTAATAAGCCAGCAAGTGCACATGTATACAGTAAAATGCGACGTTTCGGGATTTATCATCCCGTTGTCAAGCAAAAAATATATTTAATAGCATAAGCGACAAGTCAACAAGATACACTTAAATGGTTTCCCATTTTAAAGAAAAGCAAGCCAGAGCAGTAAAAGGTAAAAAATAAAAAGTTAAAAAAGATAAAAGTGAAGCCCAGTCAGCGCAAAAGCTGAACTTGGAGGACGTCTCCCTAACGAAGCAGGGAAGCAGTGATTTGTAGAGCGGAGGTGTCGGCTATTTATGTGGGATGGCCCTGGTGGGAAAAATTTGCGATTCCAGATTTGTGAAGGATTAGTTTTTACCTTTTACTGCTCTGGCTTGCTTTTCTTTAAAATGAGAAACCATTTAAGTGTATCTTGTTGACTTGTAGCTTATGCTATAAAATATATTTTTTGCTTGACAACGGGATGATAAATCCCAAAACGTCGCATTTTACTGTATACTTGTTCACTTGCTGGCTTTTTAAAACGTTACTACTTTTAGTGGTTTTATTCTGTCACTACATTGTCGTGACTTACCAATACATGAATTTTTCAGTTCACACTCTATCGGTAGCAGCTTGACTTATCTAATGGTCCTACACAGTATTTACATATATATCGTCACCACAGCTGTCATCAATAACTCAATATAAATTTTCTACTTGGGTATGACTTATCAGTACAGTAACCTCAAGTTTATAGTTTATGGATAGCTGCTTGACTTATCTAAAGTCTTACACGGTATTTACGTATCCATT
>JAHWFP010078885.1:73344-94500 GCA_023313725.1 Lithobius niger
GGCAGATTCGTGGTAGAAAATGAGCAAATGCAGCAGAGTGATGGATGGTGGTTGGCAGATGCTTGATAGCAAATGCAGATGAATTATGGAAGTTGGTTTGCAGAGTCATCCTCGCTAAGTTTATTAAACGATCAGCAAAATACGGTTTTTTCCCTTTTAGTGTTTGACGCACACCCAGCATTACCCATGATGCTAGTAGGAGAGAGGAACAATTTTGCTAGTTAAAATCCTAACGGAAATTCCTAGGTTCTTTTACATGCCACAATCGACATGAGCACCAGACATCACAGACGCCTCCTCATACCAGAAAGAAAAACTATTTTTTTCTATAGTACATATTGCTGCAGCTTTTCAATGCTTTCCTGCACAGATTTGACTATATTTTCATAATGGGACAAAAGCCATTAGCAATCGCTAATACTTTATGACATTAATGGACTATCTTCCATTTTTTTTTTTATATTTTATCAAAATATATCAATAAAAAAATAAACAATTTGTTGCAAAAGCAACAGTTAAAAGAAGGGCCCGACAGAACACTGACTCCCTGCCTGAAGAGCTAGTTAGAATTTGGTTAGTTCCATCTATTGTATTTGGATAGTATCGTCCATTGTTTGGCCAATTTCTTTTTAAAAAATACCCAGTGAGGGAGCCAATACCACCATTACGCAAGAAGGACTGAGCCAGCATTTTTAGTGCATGAACTCTTGTTTTGGATGAGGTGCGAATAGAGAAGAAACCACCGAAACTAAAGCCACAATGGTCATGTAACAGAAAGTACGTCGGAGTGAAATCATATTTTAATCTGCGAAGCTCGAGGAAGCCAACTACCAAAATACTAAGACGTTTGGTATAGCTCATCCCAGAGAGGCCTAGCAAAAATGTGGTGAACGAGCGTTGCACAGGACACAACGTGATCAATGTCCTTAACAATATGAGAGGACCAGTTTTAAGTTTTGCTATGTTTTAAGTTCTGACTGTTGCGAAAATTGTGGAGTTACGCACAAGTAGGTTCGGTCGACCAATATTTCTGGAAGTAGATTCAATTTGCAACACACACACGAGAAAAGAGTTTAACACTGTAATGAGTTTGTCATTGTCAAATATTTCTGCTCCTCTTCAGCAAAGTTGTGAAATATTACACAAGTTTAAAACCACATGGTTAAATTTATTTATTACAGAAACTGTGTTATGAATAATTGAACCACTATGTTCGTATTAGGTGTTGTTTTATTACCTCTTAAATAATTTTTTCATGCGATTTAGGCTTATTTGGTAAAGTGAATGTATTAACCCAGAATTTTATCTGTTTTTTTTTTTATTTCATGCAACCTCTTCCAAGCAGAAGTCATCGCACCCAAGACGAAACAGGATCAGAAACATTCGTTGTAATCTCATTGCGAATAAATCCACAACTTATTTTTAATGTTTGTTCAAACCTAGGTAATTATTTGGACGCCTTATTTATCACGATCTCGGCATGATTCAAATATCTGTAGAACCCTATCGTCATTACGGTTCAGAAAATCATAACGAAAACCTACACAACTACTTATTTAATTTTAAAAAGAAATATTAAACCATGTTAAATTGCTACTCACAGCCATAGTGAGGCAGACGCCATACTGCGAGATAAGAGCACAACTAAAAAACCTGAGATATACCAGAACATTAGTAAATGGAAGTTTTCTCTGGTCGGACAAGTTTTTGGTTATGGTTTCTGATATTATAAGTTTCGCGGCAACAGGCACGGAAGCGCAAGCGAGGCACGTCATTTGGGGAAAAAATGACGATCATTTTCTTGATTTACCCTAATTTGCAGATTTTATGGAAATAATCGAACACAAATATTTATTTGAAATCAAGTTCGCTGTTCACGAAGTGCCTCGTTCCCTTTGCCACATTCCCTGCGGCTAAATGCCTAACATCAGAAACTGCAACCAAAAAAACTTGTGTGGCCAGTGATAATTTTCGTTTATTAATTTTCTAGTCGAAATCAGGTTTTTTGTTGTGCTCTCATCAACTAGTATGGCGTCGCCCAAACTATGGCTGTGGTTAGGTTTTTTAACATGTTTTAATAAATCATTTTTAAAATAAATTTGCGCACGTTTTCGTTAGATTTCTAAACCGTAACGACGAAAGGATTTGATAGATAGGTGAATTAAGTCGATAGCGTGAAAAATAACGTTTGCAAATAATTACCAAAACCTATTTAGTAATGTTGTTTGTAACTGCTACTTCAGATTACGAACTTGCACATAAACACACATAAAAATAAAGAAAGTGAACCCTTGAACTAAAATGTTGAGTAATTTTGAAGGCCTGGACTGTCCTATTCATAAACATTTTTTTTTACTGTAAATAATTGAAGAATAGAGTCATTGAGTTTATTTAATATGGGCCAGTTTACTTTGCTGATGAAGAAATTAATTTACACAATTTATACTATACGCAATTTGACAATGCGCAATTTAGAAAATAATATTTTTCAAAAGGCAAAAAAAAAAAACAATCTACAACGACACTTGACGACCCAAATAGCCAGAATGAATTTCAAGGTTTGACATGCTTCTATCCAAAGCCATATGCCAAAGGGGAGAGGGATAAATATGGTAGGTAATTCCAATAGGGAATTCCAAGGATCCTTTACGTGCCACACCCGACATGAGCACGAAGCACCACAGGGCCTTTCTCTCCCTGAAAATGCCAAAGACGCTGAGATTAAGCTTCATTTCCAGCATAAGACTTCATTGTGCTTACCCATACCTTCCTCCATACCTAGCTCGAATCGTGTGTCAAAAGTCCAGGTTTCAATCTTTCTCTTTGTCTACCAAACGCATTCAGGAAAAGATAGTCAACGCCAACCACTCGTGATCGCGTCGATTACAGCATGCAAAACATCCCGAATTTCCCTAACAAAATTGTTCCTTTCCATTCCGATGTAAGCTTAAGACATTAATCCGAATATTTCTTTTACAAAATATTCCATTTGTCAGAAGCAAAACCAAAAATAACGAATGGCCCATTCTCACGGAAGTTCATGTTTGAAATTCTTCCGGCAGCTGAAAGTTTTTATTTTCATTTTATTAAATCCGAAATTGTGCAAATCATGTTAGCCTGCAATATTTTTGAAACTCATGCAAGTCATGACACATTTTAAATATTTTCCTTTGCATTGTAAAGCAGACTGTCATACAACATTTTAATGGGCTTAGCAAGGCTGTTCTTTCTTAAACCAAGAAGCAATGGAACACAGGACATTAGACTGGAAAGAGATACGACATGGCGACGATTATAGTCTGGAAGATAAAGTGCACTAAAATTTGACTGCCATGTCATTTTTTAGCAAATCAATAGGGCATGGTTAAGATGTGGTTTCAGATGTCTTGGGTCTACTTCCGTACGAGGCTTCTAGAAATTATTTATACGTACTAACTTTCATTGAAGAATATTCTGTGTATTTGTTGTTTATCTACTAAGAAAAAGTCGGAAGTAAGAGAAAAATCGGAAATCCAGTCGGAAGGTATAAACGTTACGTAAAAATGGTCGAGTGACCAACTAACTACAATAAAACAATTTAAAACAGACAACGGATACGAGTTTACAAACAGGGCCTTACGTAATATTTTTGAAGAGCAAGGAATTAAACAGATCGCCACTGCATTGTATTGCGAAGAAATAAATGGTAAGGTATAGCGAGCAGAGCGCACACTGATGACCCTAGTGAAGCTTGTGTTAGTGTCAGAGAACTTACCATCATATTTGTGGGTTGTTAGTACTAACACCAAGGTGTAATAGAATTAGTTGCACAAACATGAAAAAAAAACACATACCCTATTACAACTTTAGCATCAAAGTGAAGAAAAAGTTATGGTGGTACACTTGAATGCTATAGGATGTATTTGTGTTGTTCTCGTGCCAAAGCAAAATAGAAATAATATACTACCAAGAGGAGTGAAGTGCGTCATGGTTGGATAGGACATGTGCTGCCTAGTTTTGGTTTATGGAATTTTGAGTTTACTTTGAATTTTAACAACCTACGACTAAAGTCAAATTTTTTTGAACTAGCTTTGAAGTAGACGAAGAGGTGGTTGAATCCTGGTTCAAGAGGGTCTGGATGAATAGACAGTAGTTTGGTAGGGCCATCAACCATAGAAATACTTCTGGATGTAGGTTCGACTTTTCAGGGGAATGAAGTTAACAGGGTCATCGGATCCAGGAAATCGCCGAAGATTCAATGCATGGACAAAAACAACTTGAAGGAACTAAACAACAAGACCTTGAAGATTACAGTCTTGTTTTCTTCACAAGAAAGTATGGTATTGTTTTCTTTGCTGTCTTGACTGTGTAGAATGAAACATCTCGGGAAATCAGCGTAAGGAAAAGTACGTTAAAAGTTATAAACCAAGGCACCACAGTTTTTATGGAATAATAGTAACGAAGATGTTTTAGTGCAAGCCTCAAAGTTTTTTTTCGAAAATGGTGCAAAAAGCAATGAGATCATGAAAGAACTTTATGCAAGAATTTTGTTGTATTTAGTAAGAATATAACCAAATGTTTCTTCAACATGTTTAACGATGACCACGAAGACTCACAATGGGCAATCAGGTATCGAATAGTGTCTATCCCGAATAATTACAGTGAAGACGGCAATTGTAAGATGTCGACAAATGGTTACAAGCGATCAACTATTTGAACTAACTGGCAGCCAAACGTCCAATGGGACACGGGAACTAGAAGACAAGACTTGGAGAAGCCGTAGTGGACTGTCACTGGGTAATTTGCATGAAACGTAATGGCACTGGAGGTACCGACTGCTACAAAGCAAAACTGGTCACCAAGGTCTACATAAATATATACGTAAATTTTATTTGGAGACTTACAGCCTACAGCAAGATTGTCAACTATTCAACTGGTGTTAAATACGGCCGTCCAAAAAGGGTCGGTTACTAAACCAGTACAACAACGACATGATCTACTAATAAGATAGAATGGGTACCTTTTTCAATATGAGCCAGCATGAGGCTTTTGAAGAACAAAATGGTGAGGGACAAAGTCTGTCGACTAACTTGTCAAGAGCATTACGATCTCAAGCAATCTGCCAGATACTAGTATCAGCAGATAGATGAAACCCAACTAATTCAATATTGTATGAAGAGGTGCTCAGCTAATGCCTGTGTTTTCTGGAGAGTCATCGTTGGAATTCATGGAATCGTTTACAGTCTCATAGATGTGTACTGCACCTTCCAAGACTTTCTTATGCGACTGAAGCTACGTAGAATATTGGAAAGTGAACTGGAAGTCAAATGTCTTAGCCCAACAAATTTTCTTCTGGTTAACCAAGTGGAAAGATGTGCAGACAAAACCATAGGGCTTCATACAAAAGTTACATCAGTAATATACTAAAACGATTTAATATGCAAAAAGTAAAGTCATTAGCACACCAGTATTGGCAAGGCGCATTTAAAGAAAGTCAAAAAAGCATTAGTGCTTCCATCCCAAAGAAATTCACAGCTGTGAAGGTGCAGAAATAAAAAAATTAAAAAACAGATTAGAATTCACTCGAACTAAACTAACTATAATTTCAACTCGACTTACAGGGAACAACGATTGTTACATACCAACGTCCATACACACGCATACATGTACGTCACTAATCAAACAAGCAAAACGGTTTATTTCGTGTACTAAAATTCACACACAAAAAATATGAACATATACACTCATTTGAAAAAGATCTAACACCGAAACCCACAAACACGTACACATACAAAAAAAAACATCTATTTCTTTGGTATTGGAGCTGAAATTTTACTTCCTTTAATTGAGTGAATTGCAATCTGTATTTTATTTGTGCATCTTCGCAGATGTGAATTTCATGGGATATGAGCTCTAATGGTTTTTTTCCTATTTTTTGCTTAGTTAATTGTGTATCATTTTTTCTGTGATTAAATTAAGTCTGGAGAAGTAAAACTTTTGTTTATTCCAACACAGGACCATGTAGCCAACGTCTTGCTTGCTAAATTAACCAATTATCTATCACGACTGGTTGTTGACTAGTATGTGTGCTGTACTAAGAAGTACTCGTAAAGGATAAGTTTGTTGTAACTGGATTTTCAAACTGGTCAGCGTTGTTGGCAAGAGAAAAGTTTGTTCCTTGTTAAGAAGATTTGTTAGAATTATAACATGTATTGCTAGAGACAGCATCTGTATAAGAGAAACTGGCAACCAATTATGTTCTTTTATTTGGCCTTCGTTGATGTCAATTCGTAAATAACTGTTCATGCTTAAACGTAAACTATAACACTTATTACTGAACTAAGATGACATTGTCCTTCTATGTTAATTCTGTCCAAAGTCCTTTCTATGTTCATGCTCAGTATCCACGTTAATTACGTACCCTAATTCGGGTATTTATTATACAGCCCTCTTCCTTGCCCTCTACCATCGCAGACTGATATCTCAATGTGCTCAGGGAGACAGCATCAAGATACTGACGTGGAATTCAAATCCAATGTCGATTTCAATAAAATCTCCGTACCAGACTGGAATTATTATTAGTACCACCGTAATTGAGCACGTGTGGTGTTATCAGATATTTTTTTCGCCTTAGTCCCTCTGTCTTGTTTTTGTTGCTACGGTGTTTTCGCATTGGAAATACCACTCGATCACACTTGATTGATAGATAATTTTTTTCAATCACTCGTTGCATTTCGAAGTTGATAAAAACACTTTGCAAAGGTTTTCCAGTTCAGAATGCATCTCATGAAGAAGAAATGTGACCAGTATGAAACCAGGATCTTGTGGTAAAACTACTGACAATTTCTGACATCAGTATTTCATAAATGACCCAATGAACTCATTTTTTTTACACGAGAAAAACCATTAACAGGGGGGGGGGGGGAAAACAACACTATTCAATGGAATAAATTTATTATTTTCCGGCTGGCTAATGTTTTCCGGCTCCAGTTTATTTTCTTGCCAACAATTTTAATTGGTGTTGGGAAATCACATTACGAATGTACTCTACGAGTCGCAGGAAACAGAGCTCCGGAAGCCTCGTATTTGACGATGGAAAACCTTTATAGCAAAACGTTGCAACCTAGTACGTTATTTTTTCCAGTTGGATGCACGCAGGTAAAGTTTCTCAATAAGGCTAATTGTATAAAGGATATTACCTGCTCTGAAGCTGCATTAAATTGGTATTTGTTAAAGGGATATTAGTTACTTTAAAGCTGTTTTAAAGAAATATTTGTTAAAGGGTTATTAGCCACTTAAAATTAATTTGAAGGGATTTTAGTTTTTCTAAAGGAATATTTGCGTGTTGAGAAGATATTAAAAGGTGGTGCCATGTAGGCTATCCCAAGCACGACTACATTTCCAACATTTTTTTTTGTAACTTTCATCACACAGGGTTATACTAACACACACGTTTTTCCAAGAACTAGAACGTAGCAGTGTTGGGCTTAAATTTTTTTTTCGTGGGGAGGGTGGGTTACTATAATTGAAATAATTAAAGGTCATATTTCCATTTTACTGAATGTCGGCTTTCCTTTGTGCCACTGGTTCGATACATCCAATGACACTAGTGGGAATGAAGACATGGAACCCAAAACTACTTATTTGGAATAGTTAAAGATGCTTGCTTTCACCAAGCATGTTGGTTCCTGTCCGGCATGGTTTCTTAACATTTTGTGAAAAATGTTTACATTTTACAAATGGAATTTTTCCTTAGGATGCAGCAATATCAGGGAAAGGGTAACAATTTTTTAATCGAACCCATAAACAGTAGGTAAAAGGCTAGTTTTTCATAAAAAATCTTCACCTTGCGAAGTAGCGATATCATTCTTGCAGGAAGTTGCAAGAGTTCTTCCTGGGGGTTAGGGAAGTGGGTACTGTGAAAAGCCACAATTTTGAGGCCGGGATGCCAGTAATGAAGTAAAAAATGACGTCACGAATTTTTTTACCCACTCCCCTTTTAACATTTTGTCACTACTTTAGCAACCCTCCCCCCCGTACGTAACAAACATCGACTATCGTTCTTCAATCTTTGTTACTGATTGATGAATTAATTTTTTAATCCATTTTTTTCTTTTGGTAGTAAATTACTGTGACATACATATATTTATATTTGATCAACCCAGTGATCCGGAATATTTTTCACTTCTAACCTCATTTAGTGGTTTTGTGTTATAGCGATTGACTCCTAAGGATTTACGCGTGAACACTACATGGAATTGGGAAATTGGGCATGAGAAGAAGACCGGGATGGTAGAGTTTTTTGGGGATAAGTTGCTAGTTTCTAATTAGTTCAAGATGAAAGGCTTCTGTAGTTTAAGTGAACCACGCTAAATCACTCAATTTTTGTTACTAACTGATGCAGATCATCATCTTCTTCCCATTTTACATAAGAATAAAACCGGGAATAAGTGTATCGTAAGTTCTGAAAAAAAATGTTGAAAACACGTAAACGATATGTCGGCCATGTTAATTGGCGGCCATGCCCAGGATACGAGTAGTAAGAAAACCTGCTGAACATCGCAATGAAAGGAGACGGAAATTAATTTTCTTCAGTAACACCACAACACAAACATAACCTAACCTGCCTAAACCTAACTAACCTAACCAACCTAATCTTCCTAACCTAACCTAAACCTAACCTAACCAGCCCAGCCTAACAACAATAACAACAAAACCGCAGGAAACTGACAATAACCAACAAAAAAAGCAGGACAAATTTTCGCAGTCTAGCTGATGCTCTGCATCCTGGAACATGGCCGCCGATTTAACACGGTAAGTATTATCATTTTAAGTGGTTTCGAAACGCATTTGGACAACTTAAAAAAAAAAAACATTTACTCCGGTTTTTTAATGTGAAATGGGAAGAAGGTGATGAACTGCGTCGGTAAGTACCAAAATTAACTGATTTGGCATGGTTCACGTAACTAAATAATAACCAGGGAAATCAAGCAAGTTTAGTTTAAAAGCTGTGTAAGTAAATTCAATTCCTGACCTGCATGTTTCCCAATTCCTGATGCTGCATGTTCCCATTTGATAAACCTTAGGTTGCATTTATGTCGGGTCGAAGGAAGGTTAGGTTAATTTATAATTAAAGGTGGTCAAAATAAGGCCAAAAGTTGGCGGACATGTTAATGGGAGGATGGGTGGTGAGAAAAGAACCTTGAGTTTTAGGGAGCAAGCCTAAATTTCACTAAGCACGTAGAAATATGATGGGTTGATACAGCAAGTTGCAATATGCAATTCAACTGTTACTTTCTTAAAAACTATGGTATGACGTGAAAGCTAAACTATGATAAGTCATGCTTGCAGCGATGTTGAGTCATTGTAGTTGGATGCTTCAGCTTTGGCGCCACAAGATAGAATGGATATAAAATGGCGGAACAGGAGTCGTTGCAGTAATGATGCGGAAATAATTCTTGAAAATCGGTAATTCTGTGGAGAGTATCTGTAGTGTGTGGCGTCACAAATTTAGTGATTCCCTTACGAAACTGTTTCAGTCACGTGGTACCTCCTCCTCCCACCTTGCATGACGTCACTGCGATACCTAATAAAAAAAAATGTCATTGTCATCAGCGCCTCTCGCCTCTTTTCCTAATGCCCCTCCAAAGCAGAAAAATAATCATATCCACCGTTATCCACTCGCTGTAGTACCCTATATAATAACAGGATTTCCACTATCCACTCCCCCACCGATACCATATAGTCTAATCCTGCTGTGAAACTGGAAAAAATTCGGAGAATAAGCTGCAAAAGATTACATAGTGGAGGCTTCTCATCTCATATCCTCGGTGGTAGGGTCCGTTTCACAATGGACATAAATAAGTTCTTAACGGAACACCATAATAGTTTCTTTAGTTTAATATCTTAATGCCACAACATAGTAGAACGTTCAGTGCAGTTCAGTGCAGTTCAGTGCAGTTCAGTGCAGTGCATTCAAAGTAACGAGGTGAGGTAATTGTGTTAAGGTGCAATGCGCGAGATGGAGGCACAGTTTGGCTCCAAACGGCGCATCCGTGACGTCAGGCAGCGACCGATACTTTCTCCAAACAGTCCCGACAGGACAGATCCAGTGACGTCATTTAAATGAGCTATGAATGGCAAACCTCCTGTATACTATCATTTCCAGGGACTTTGGTTTTAAAGCAATACTAGTTCGTTTAAAGTTGCTTTAAAATGATGCCTCCACGGATATTCAATCCAAAGTCTAGTCGAAAGGATTGATTCACCGGCCGTTAGTCAACAACTAAAATGTTTTTGACGTTTCCTATGCCAAATTAGCTTCGCACGTTTAGTGAGCGGTTTTACCGCACCACCACAACGATCTGGAGTCTGGTAATACAATCTCGTGGTGCCGTCCTATTATTATTAAACATTAAGCTCGAGCAGGGGCTTTTTCATCAAAAACTTTGCTGGAGGTCCCTTTCCAGTCCTAGCTTCTTCATGCAGCTTTGTAAGATCTGCCACGACTCAGCCACCAAGACCAGAAATTTAATGTAAATTGCCAACTGACTGTTTTAATTACCTTTGTCTTCTGTATTACTTTGTTATCATTTCAGAATGATTTCGGTGGTTTTCTTCAGTTGCTTTTGCGTTGGTGTCTCAGCTTTGGTTTGCACGCCGGAATTGTGTACTCGTTTGGATTGCGCATACAATGATCAACAATGTGAAAACGGTTACATAAAATCTCAAAATGGAGGATGGTGCAATTGCTGTAAGGTTTGCATCAAACAAATAAGTAAGTAAAATATCATTCTCATTGACAAGGCTACTTTCCCTCTACAATAGTTTAATTTGCTTCCTAACCGACACAAAAGGCTATACGAAATCACTAGAAAAACGTGCTTTGGGGATCGTAAGGTAGTCGAAGAGAGCTACGTCTTGGCATGTGGGTAATGTCCGTTCGCTTTAGGAAGGGGGGCCCAGGCAGAACGTATTATTTTCAAATGTAACTTTTGGAATTTAAAACTTTTATTGGGCCTTTCGCTGTCTTTCTTCTCTCGAAGAGAGCATTACTGTGAGGTACAATTTGATGGGAGGTGGATTTGAAAATAAGAAGTTCTCACCCTCAAGATCCCCCTTGGTATGTGGACGGACGTCGCCCCCATGCTACAAGGTAGCTTATCTTCCTTCGAACAAATTCGATACTTTAGTGTCTTCAAAACGTATTACAAATTTATGCAGTACAGTACTAATCATGTGTACGTACTTTCAAAGTAGATTTTTCGAACAGTTCGACACATTAGCATCCTCAAAACGTATTCCAGTACTGATTTGTTTCAAATTATGAGCGACGTATTGTAATTGACAGTGTATTTATAACTGTTTACCACCTTGGCTACTGTTTTTATTAACACCCTCTGTCTAAGGGCGAGGGTAGAGCTTTCTTACGTAGCTTTATCTTTATTCGACTTAACTTACGTCGATGTAGTCCTTAAAGCACTTTAAGGACGTCTGTATAACCCCCTAAAACCTCTTTCAGGGTTAAGTCGACGTAAAGAGTTGAAGTGCTTTAAAAACCAACGCGTACCAACCTGTAACCCATTTTTTATACCGCTCCAAAGGACAATGTAATTCCTTTGATTGGTTGAAATGATTGCACGTAAACGTCACGAAACCAGGTCATCAACATGTCACTTAATTAAAAGGAACTCGAAAACCCAGCTAGAGAGACATGGTAATAGAGCGGGGTTTGGTTTACGGAGGATTAGACAAACGCTGTGATACATCAAGTTAACGGGAACTACCGTGTACCCATTGTCGTTTTAACTAACTCTTACTTGAATGTCTCTGTTATAACCTCTCCCCTCAACGTGAGTTCAAGTCGACGTAATGTAAAGAAACATAACGTAAAGTGACATTAGGAACTTCCCTGTACGCTTACGTTTTATAATCAGTGTTCTACCTCACGTATTGTTGTATTACTATTAGATGACACGTTTTAAACTTGTTCATTTTATTTGTCTTCGCTTTATTTTTAATAACTACTACTATCATTATTGTAGATATTGGAGAAAGTTGCGCCATGGTTCCAACAAAAGGAATACCTCACTATTCGCATTGTGAAGAAGGAAGCATTTGCGATCCAAATACTAAACTGTGTATTCAACAAAAACTAGAATTAAATACCCAGCCTGGTATTGTTGCTCCCCCTCTATGGTTACACGTGAAATAAAAGGAATGTTTTACCTATTGAAAACTCTGTGAAAACTCTGTGATGATGTGTGAAAATTCTGTTCAAAAATTGGATGCCCAGATGGCAGCAGTTTTTCCTCAGTAATAAACTGATGTAACATCAAATTAGTACCTTGTCAAATTACTTTTGTAAATTGTGCATATTTTGAGATGATTATAATCACTTGTTAATAAACGGATATCATCAGCGAATAACGATAAGTTATTGAATTAATATCATCTGTAAGGTAAAATATAGCAAAAACGAAATTGGATCCAAGTACAGATCCCAGAGAGATGCTCAACTCACTGTTGTTAATATCACATTTGATTTACCTACATTCGTGATAGCTTTGAAAAATAATAAAATTTGCTCGCCAACCTTTGTTTTTAGTTTACTAGATAAAAGGCTATGGTCTACTGTGTCGAATACCTTTTATAGGTCAGTCAACACTAATCCGATAAATGTCCTTTTGTTTTATGCATTTACTTGGCTGATGAAACTTACAGTGTGGTTGTGACAGGCCCATGTAGGCAATTGAAGAACGAGTGAACGTTATTACTTTAGGAGAAAACGTATGTTAAAAACTAAGCTTTGTGTGATTTTATCCACCGAATATGGTTGAAAAAAATCAATTGTGCTGACAGTATTCCAAGCACAACGTAAGTTCGCAAGCAGTATAATTCAAACGGCCTTGAGACGGGGAGGGAGTGTTCTTTCTCAAGCCAAGGCTTACTGTGGAAAAATTGCGTATGCTGCTACCGACTCCATAGCAGTTCTCATGTGTGCGGGAAGTTACAGTATTTATTTAGCCTTTTACTCCGTAATTATCGAAGTTACTTCCTCTTACCATTGTGTTGGTAAAAGATTTCGACGATGTTAAATCCACCAGTCTGAGCCAGAAGGTGAAATTCGCAGCTGCTGTCCCAGACGACCTTGTGACAAGCGGTGGGTACTGCCGCTTCTGTAGTATGGAATCTTCAGCAGTAGGCAATTATTTGTACCAGGCTGTTTCTATGCTTCTTTATACCACCCACTTATCCAACCCCTACCTTATGAACGTTTTCGCAAGTTAGTAAAATGATAATGAATGGCCTTAATGGAGCTGTCAAGTTTTACTTCCCTATACAAATACATCCACACTCGATGTGTTAACTTTGAAGTGATTTCCAGTGGCATAATTTCGTGAAAATGACATGGAATATCAATACTAAGTAGCTGCGTGCTAGTCTTGTCTACTACTGTAGAGTTGGATAGGAAATAGAGTTAATATGTGGTCTCTTCCTTCCTTCCCCATCAACACGATTGGTAACTTTATAGCTGGTTGGTTCTAATACTGTTATTGGCTAATTATACTGTACTTGTACGGAGGTGGTGCTATTTCCGGGCCTAAAAAGGTTTAAGGGGTCATTATTGTTGAAGTAGGGCTAGCTGAAATTACGGACAAAGGATAAGGTCTAAATTCAGCAGTTGTTAACGGGAAGTAAAGGTTTGGATTGAGGAGATGAGTGATGTGATGGTGCTGGGCAGGCTGGCTCCTACGGAATGTTCTTTTGGGTGGGGAACTTGGCATAAGTACCTCTCGTGAGGTACAACAACACTGAGACAACTGTTTTAACCATTTAGAAACTTAGTGTGATTTATTTGAAACTTTAATTAAACCTTAATTTCTTAGCAGGCTCGCTATATGCCCTATACCATACTCCTGTCGTAATGCAAAGCCTTATGGATTGCGCTTCTCAATGCGAGCGAGGCTCGTCTTGACTCCAACAGTGGGAGTCTACCGCCACCACTGCTTGAAGCACTAAATGCCTTCTGTATCATTGAATACAAGGTCCTTCCAGAATCCAGGCACGTCTGGAGAATCGTCTTCAAGCCAATGAGTACGCTGAGCGGGATGCTCAAACTGTCCATCCTTCCCAATCTAGCAGCCTGCCGATTAGCAATTTAAGTAATAGAGACAATCCTGGGATTCGTGTACCAGCTTGTCTCAATTTGGAAGACTTCACGTCATATCAGCTTTGGACAGTAACGTTGTATGCTTGATTACATAGTAGGACACGTGCAGTTGAGAAGTCTGTGTAGTTGAGAAGCTGGGCCGCGTGGTGCCCTAGTCAGAGAAGATCAGAAATACGGGGTGGTTAAGCATACCGAAGTTACCGAGCACAACGTTTTAGTTGGTAACACCCAGATTGTGCGTTTTGAAAGTGTGGAAAAGATACGCCTGGAAGCCTCCACGATTGCTGCCAATGAAAAACGTGTCATGAACACGATAAAGCTTTCCTGTTATGGCTGATTGGAAAATAACCGTTCAAAAATCTACCAGTGATTCCCCTTGATGCTATCTCCAGGATAAAGTAAGGATTAAAGACGGAAAGCCAAAGGCTAAACAAGAGTTAAATAAGTACAGATGCAAACCTATTTGCGTTGCCTTTTGGAATTAAATGTCAGACTGCCTGAGCGGGGAATGGAACCCACGACCTTTGAAACAAAAGGCTGATATCCTACCGCTCAGCCATACTGACATGGCTTAAAAAGAAACGTCCATAGGCAGCATTTAACACGCGCATATACACATACAAACAAACACTTTCCAATCGCCACTGGAGGTACGCTTATTCACTCCAAGTGAAACGAAAGAAACACCTAAACGTGAAATACGGATTAAAGACGGAAAACCAAAGGGGGGGGAATGAGGCTTAATGGCGCGTCGACAGCTTGGTCATTAGCGCCAACCTCAGTCACAGTGCAGTGGTCCGGGTTGCCACTGCACCACACATTACAGAGATATTATTCAAACCCCTAATCTAAATCTTGTCATACATCTGTACCTCCTGCAAAAATTGAAAAACACCGGACAAGAGGACAGACTTATCGCCCAATTGACGCACAATGTCATGCGGAAGATGGAAACGACGACGAAAACCATCAAGATGGCAACAATCAACAAGGAAGTGCCGGACCGTAAGTGGCCGCCGACACCAATAACATTCAGGAGGGTCAACCCCCCTAACCAAAGGCCCAATAAGAGTTAACTAAATACAGATGCAAACCTATTTACGTTGCCTTCTGAGCCATACTGACAGGGTGAAGGCAGCCTTCAGCATTTCTGGATCTCACTTTTAACCAAAATGCCAGCAAGGCCAGGGGCCATGAGGAACTGACCACACTGAACAATGACCTGATGCTAATATGCTAACAATGACCCGATGCTAACATTCTAACATCGGGTTAATATTTTTAGGACCAATTCTCAATGCAGGGATATTTTAAAAGTCTATGTACCTAGGATAGGGGCTTGATTTGATATGGAATCACCTTTATTTGGAAGTCACGGTTCTGACCACTGGTATGCTGCTCAGTCTGTTTACCACGCCACGAGGCAAACCCACACTAAGCTTGCATAACACATTAAGCATTCAAAAGCGTCACGTGTACATCTAAGGTAAAGAGGGTTTCTGTGAACGAGTCGAATGTCGAGGTTGTTGTGGTGTGTGGAAATCCGTGTTGAAATCTGTGTTGAAATCTGTGTAGAAATGCTTCGCTCAAAGCATTTCCCACTCATTCACTATGTTTTGTTTTTCTGGTTGCTTAATTTGTACTGTTGAAAAATAAGCGTATTTGATGTGTTGGCCACTGTGACATGTTCACAATTACAAAATCTTAGGGCGTAGATGATGTTTTAAACGACATTAACACATTTTTTTCCAAGAGAAATAATTCCAAATTTTTTATTCAAATTTTATTGCATTTAGAACATTACAGCTTTTAGCAAGCAGATTGAGATAGCATCCAGGAAGGTGGGAGTTACGGTGGATGACATGAGAAAACCAAAGTCATGATTCATGAAACCCGAAAAAAATTCAAATGCAAGTATGGCAAACGTGTTACTGACGGTTAGCGGTTAATACTGTATAATAAAATATTTTCCACAACAGTCAAAAGATCAGGACAATAAGTAAACCACTAACATCCAAGTCTATTCGGCAATAGGTAAACTACAATTTGGTAACAATAGATGCTGTTAACAACAATAATTAACATTTGTTTAACAGTATTATTAGCCTCTCTACCCTCGCTAACTCTTACCATAATTTCCAAATCAATCATACAATTAATTCCCTTCTTAAATGTAGGGAGAGAGGATGGATAGAATAACATACTTTCTTATTATTTGCCGTTTGCTATTAACTACCTGAGATTTCCACACATGTCTGACAGCAGCCAACCTTTTTCAGCATGTATCCAGTTTTACAAGATCTAATGCCTGGGGAATATTCGTTATCACAATTTGTGTCATCACCTGTGTTACTAGAAGTATCCACCCCTGCAACAGAAATATCACATCAATAATTATTGTAACTATTAGGCAAGAAGCATAATGTCAAGTTGGCTAAATAAGAATGTTATATATTAGCAAAAATCATGTGTGTGCCATGAAGTCACATCCAGACATTAAAATCAGGTACCAATCGTTATTTATTGGTAGGAGAGGCAGAGGAAATTATGGGGGGAGTCAAGAATTTTTTGTTCACGGTCGAGGGGAGAAGGTCATAAATTTCTCAGGTCCCGTTAAGAGATGGGGTTTACAATAAAACACTGACCAAACTGGAAGTGAAAATCATTTCGGATCTCAAACATGGCAATTTCAGCTCTCAAAATTCCTAACAACTTCTCAAATTCTGGTGGGTAAGTCCCCCCCCCCCCTCCCGCAAACTTCCATGATGTGAGTGTTTACAAGGTTTTGAAGCTATTAGCACCAATGATATAAGTATACTTTTTTCACTAAACTGTCTAGAACTGCTTTGCTCCCTGGTTTCTTGGCTTCTTCTGTCTTTCAGGTGGCTGATAATGTTATGGACTATGTTCGGGGATGTGGGCAGAGAAGCAAACAGTGTGTTCAGCATTCTTTATTGTTCGAACCTCGACACAAGAGGGGTTTGCAGAACATTGGTGTTTTATAGAACATTTCTAACCCAACGTGTCTTTTCGTTAAAACACGGCACATTTTCATTACAACTAGTGATAACTTATCGGTGAAGAGTGCTGCTTAATTTATTTGGCTACAGCACAGAAAATCATCAACCTTCAGTAGGGGAGGTTAGTATTTTTTTTTCAGGGTCTCGAAGGGAGTTCATCAAAAATTTGGTGATCACATTTTCATATCTGATTCACCCCCCCTCCCCCACCCGGCCATAAATAATGACCAGTTCCTTAATCTTCATTGCCTTTCATTTGTGCTTCAAAGAAAAGTATGTTTCAATATGGTGATCCAGATATGCGTAATCTCCCTCAAAGAGTTATTTTGACACCATTATTTGGAGCGTAGCTCCGCTATGAAGACACTCCAATGTAATCTTAGACTGCGCATCACGCGAAAACCACAAGGACTATCCACACCAAACTTTCATGCGGTAGCACGGGAGTCCGGTCAAGATTTATCAAAAGAAAAATCCGGAATCGGACTTGGGATTGAGGAACTGTCAGGGTGACAAAATGGACCAATATCAAGAGCCCAAATCAAAACAACAACGATACGCGAAGCCTTTTCTAATTATTCGTGGCATCCGTTTGTTAAAAGTTGGATTGTTGATGATAAACAGGCGGCGTTAGGTGGTAATAAACCAAATTCAAGATATTTCCACTTTTCGTCGATCGATATGGACGTTTTAACATACCATTTTCTCTTTTTTTTTCATCTCTTTTCCAATGGCCGAAACCCCAAGCAGCTGTCTCTTATTGCTTAGAAATTAAAAGGTAAATCCGATCCAATCCGATTGACAGCCAAAGAGCAAAGAAAGCGGAGCCCGCTCCATTATGTCGACAGTGGAACTGATGACGGCCCCTAGTTTAATAATGTAACAATTCCACCAGTTATCTGAGCTTCACTCAAAGGAAAATGTCCACAAGTTTCTAGAAAATTTCACTTCATAAACGGAATCATAATCCATTTTAGCTTTTATCACTGACTGATTTGGCTTATATAAGCTTATTCAGCTAAAAATATTTGCAAAATATATTCTAAACACAGATCGTAATTAAAAAAAAAACTAAGTCGTGACAAATCCAAACAAAAACAAACATGACAAACTCAAACAGGTTTTGTTGTTCAATACCTGAATCACCCCTTCCTTAATCTCCTCTTCCTTAATCACCTCGTACTGAATCATCCCGTCCTGATTCACCTCGTCCTGATTCACCCCGTCCTGATTCACCCCGTCCTGATTCACCTCGTCCTGATTCACCTCGTCCTGATTCACCTCGTCCTGATTCACCTCGTCCTGATTCACCCCGTCCTGATTCACCCCGTCCTGAATCACCCCGTCCTGAATCACCCCGTCCTGATTCACCTCGTCCTGATTCACCCCGTCCTGATTCACCTCGTCCTGAATCACCCCGTCCGGATTCACCCCGTCCTGAAACAGAAACTATAATTGAGTACATATGTCAACTATGGAGAATGGTGCACAATAGCAATTTGGTAACAATAGATGCTATTTGCTTACAAAAAAAATTATTTTTGCAGTCAAAGCCAGATGGAAGACCAGTTTCAAAAGGCAATGCTAATCTAAGGTACTCCTTTGAAACGTTTGATTTAACACTCCTATTTAATTTATTGATAATTAATAATTTGTACAGGTGATTGATTGTAATCTTCGCAACACTTGTACAGATTGTGATGGTTTTAAAGTGATAGCTTGTACAGATTCTTACAACTTTCTTTATATTTTTATTAAATAAAGAAAGTCATATTACTTTTTTTTCTGATTATATGCTGATTTGGTCCAAATAAGACGGGATCGGAATAAAATTATCAAAAACTAAGTTTACAATAGGAAATGGAAACATATATTGATCATACAATCGAAGCCCTGTACAATTTACTCAAAGCAACAAGTAAACCTGTTATAAAATACTTGGTTGGTGCAGAGACACGTATTATGCCTTGGTTTGGAGCAGAATGACTGATTTCTTCCACAGTTTAATGATAACAACGATATCTTTTATTTTTTACCCAGTACTGCATTTTACTTAACTTTATCATAAATTCGAAGACTTTAAAACCCAACGTACATAAAACATGACTAAAATATAACAATTCATTCTGCTATTCAATAATGTATTTAATTAGGATCCCATGCTTGGAATTTCATCTGCCTTCAACATTTGTAAAGAACGATCATAATGGAGTCATTGCTGTATGGTTGTATTATAATTCGAAGTTTGTTAAACATCGAAATGGGACAACAATGTGCGACGAAATACGAAATATGCGGCCGAAAATATACTCGATCTCCGATCTGAAAAAGAGAGTCACTCCGAGTTGTACTGTGTCAGCATAAAGCATTTCATCAAATTAAGTTCAGTAGTTTTGGGTTTACTGAGTCGCCGTCGTATGAATATGGCGAGAAGTGAGTTATGTAAACCGAATAGTAAAACGAATTTTTTTTATACATTTTAGGTTTGTTTTAATATAAGTTATTTTTTTTCTTAGTTTTTTTTTGTATAAAATCCAGAAATGTAAAACTTGGTCAAAATGAAAGCTATTGTTATTAGCTTTGAACCATGGAAAAAATTAAAATCAGTATGGCCCAAAATAAAAGCAAGTAAAAATACATGTCTGCATTTAATTTCATTATGTCTTATGAGTTTCTGACACACGTGCTAAAGCACTTAGCCGTTTTAAGTAATTAGTATAAACCCAGTATAACAAGATCAAAAGCGCGCGAAAGTTAGGATACACATTTTGCGTCACCGCGATGGTTCCAGAATTATCCCGCCCTGCAATAAAAGCCACACATGTCTAGTTATTGTAACTAATAGGCTTCGGGCACATTGTAAATTTGGTATAATAAAAATGGCAAGTGTTTCCAGAAACAGTTTATGAAGTTAAATTCAGAGTTATAGAAATTTTTCAGTGTATAGTGAAGTTGGTCAAAAAAGCTTTATTCTAACCACACCGGTCTATTCCGACAATTCCGACTCGCGCTCACGCACTCAATGGAAGTGCCCCGCTGACGTCACGAATTTCTGTGATCTGTGGATTCATCATGGCCGCCGTTTTCGACCTCATGAATCAACGCAACTCAGGACTAACAAACTAATGAATACTAATTATAAAACGTAAGTCGGACAGCTCCGAACGTAAAAAGTGTGTTCGTGCGTATTAAGCTACCGAATTCCAATTGACAATATAACTGAAAATGAGCACTAGACGCCGGACGGCCAGCGCTCGCTCAAACTGGTAACCATGGCAACGAGTAAGTACGGCTTCTATGCACGATCCCGGCGGCTGATATAGCGTGGACCGTCTCAATTGTTCTTCTTTGGTCTCAACGACTAGGCCTGCTATTTTTCGATGCTTACGGTTGTTTATTATTTACGAGGACAAGTCAGTCCAAGCTGTAGGCCTACGGGTTTGTCGGCAGTTGTTATACAGCCAACACCGCATCGGTACCAGTCCAACAGACGACCACCACCAACCGGAATTTTGAGTACGTAACTGGCCGGTGTTTTAGCCATAAAATGCTTGGTTAGTTAAGCGACTTGTTTGATCAACGCATACTATCCTAACCTAACCTAATAGGGCTGCATTTCATTATGTTCTTTTATTATTTGGTTTCCTAATAAAGTTGTTAATTCGTTAACATATAACTCCTATCCTGTTTGTGTTGTTTACATAAGTGCAAGCGCTGCGAAGCCAAACGATTATTATTTTTTAATCTCGTTAATTCAACACACGATTTTATTACAAACACAATTTCTTTTCCAAGCCCCTTTAAACTTAGTGTATGCCAGGGCTTAACATAAGTATTTTCTCCCCTTTTTGACAGAAACAATAAAGACGTTACCGAGGGAGACGGGGGTTGCGAATTGGTTGCAAATTAGTCTGACAGCTAGATTATTTTTTGCCTTCCACCCCGTTTGGTGCGTGACGTTACACATTTACTAGCTCCCCTAAA
>JAHWFP010078885.1:94600-111259 GCA_023313725.1 Lithobius niger
CCCCCCCCCTTATCCCCCTGCTGATAAACGTATGAGCACTTCATTTTACTGTACAATTATTTTTTTTATCTGTATGTAATCTATGGCTTCATAAAAATTTTGAAATAGCGAATAAAAAGTTATTTCAAGGATTTGTACGGCTCCCCCGATCGTCCCCCCCCCTCCCAATTCTTTCGGCCAGTACGGTAGAGAAGTTTAGGGAGGTTGTTTGATTTTAGGGAGCACGAATTCAGCACGAATACCAATCTACCCCACGACGATGAGAGGACTTTTGTGATAGATGTGGCAGTAATACAGAAAAATAAATAAAAGCTGTGATTGTTGAGGTCACCTGTTGATTAAATAACGGTTCGGCTGGAATTTTAATTATCCGTATTAATAATGTTGTTGGCTAAAGCCTGCTGGGAAACACTTGTTTCTTAATCCACCATTTGAGAAACGACGTAAATATCTTAAGGGCCCCACAAAAACAATACCGTTTAGCATCATAGTAGGTAGACATAATACACTGCGCAACGCAACTCAATGAATTCGTAAAACTCTCACGCACATGCGCACAAAAGTACACATAAAATCAGAAGCTCCAGTGACATCATTTAGCGGGGGGGGAAAGATAATGAGCTCGGGAATGACCAACCTTTCCTAATACTATCGTTCCACTCGACCTTGGTTCTAACGTTGATGTTATACCGTTATTTAATCAGTAGTTAGTTATCTATTTTAAACTTATTCTAAAATTTGTAGAAATTGTCATAGTTGTGACGTGCTGCAGACTATAAGCTCTAGAAGTTCCTTCATACTCCCTCTTTGAATAAAGGGAATGGTATTACATTTTGTTTCTGTTTTTATTATGAACTGATTCAGCCAAAATTCAATAAAACCAATTAACCGTTGGACCTTTAGGTCCTATGTGAGCGAGGACTAACATCACCATCATCATCATGAAATAGCCTACGAGACATACGACGGGAACAAGAGCAACGGGAACACGAGCGCCATCTCATATCATAATTGGGAACCAGTCAACAACACCAAACAACGAGAGAGAAGTGGAGTGCATGAGTAGCTCTTCTGCAGTCCAGATGATGGAATCTACTGACACGTACATGCTGACAGGTGCCATCCTTAGAGCTACGTGTGATGAGTTAGACAGGTTGTCGTCCTCAGATGATGGGTTTCCAGATACTTATTATTATTTCCCATTTGTTATAAATTACCTGAATTTTCGACACACGTCGGACAACAATCAACCATTTCTAGTATGTAACCAGTGTTAGAATATCGAATACGTATGTAAGATACACGATTACAGTTGATGTCATAGCGTGTGCTATCATCACGCCATGCAATGAAAGCCATACATAAGTTGCAACCTTTGCAACTACTAGGCATATAGATCACAATGTAAGTTTAGTAAAAAAAATTACATAACGGCACAATTTGTGGTATCAATTTGCTCGGGTAAGACTCCCTTTGGAAGTCGTATTTTGGAATACATTTTCATCATTGTGGTTTAATTTATGGATAGGTAAGTAATTGTGTTTCCGTTACTGGAGTTGTTACTTAAGGGATTTGCAGTAGTTTTGTAGTGTTAAACATACCTCAATGTTAAACAGGCTGTAGAAGTTTTTTTTTTTTGCATTGAATAGAGGGAATCAAATTACATTCTGTTTTCTTTTATTATGGCTGATATTGAAAAAAAAATTATATGATTATCCAACTCTTCGGCCGATATTGATATCGGCCAAAAAAAAAAGGTTAAAAGCCACTAATGACGACAGGTTCTGATCTATTTATTCTAGCCGACCCAAAAAATGGAAGCATAGATGCATTTTAACATTACAGTCTGTATTTTGCCCTTTTTTGCCATTTTATTTGTGATTAACTAAAAGCAAAAAGCTAAAAAGGACTATAGTAATTAAAAATATAAACAGAGTAGCTTTGTTAAAGTTTTCGAGCTCGGAACCGAAACTTCGTAATTTCGTCTTTCACGTACATTTGATGGCTACTGTATTTATATTTTTATTTTATACCTAAGTTTTTGACACAGGTCACCGTTTCTATGTATGTATTCAGTATTACAAGGTCTAATACGAAGGCACATTACACTTTCACAATTTGTGTTATCACATGTGTAACCCCTGTCTCACGCCAAAAAAAAAACATAATCCACACGTGAATAGTACTGAATTACTGAAATATTGCGGATATAAAGGAATATTATTAAGCTGGATAAATGGTTTTTTTTTTGTTTTTTTTTTTTTGTGGGGGGGGGGGGGTTGGCCGCACATATGTTGTCTGGTTGGTCTATCTGATTCATATCAACTTTCTGTAGATTATGGAGTTCCACGAGAATCAATGCTTAGACCGCTTTTGTTTATTATATTTAAATAGGTTAAATTGTAAAGGGCCTACATCCGTCTTTAAAATAATTTGCGGAAGACGTGAAAGTCCGTTGTAATGTATCTTTTACTCTGGAAAATAATAATATTCAAAACAGTGTTGTGAAACTCACCAACTGAACAATATTAGGGCAGTTGCCTCTCATGTAGGAAGAAATAACAAAAATTTTACGTATAATTTAGGTGGCCATTGTTTGATTTTCCTTTTCTAATGGAACCATTTTGAGTGGTTCCCCAAGAACAAAAATTGTCAAACCATTATAAAAATATTGTCAAAACTGAAAATCAAAGAACGGACCTCATAAGGCACTACATTATTACTCCTGACAAGGCAACTCTTGTTTGTGTTTTTAAGGTTTACGTAGGTCTAATCTTGAAGTACACAAGCCCAGTTCGTCGCCGTATCTTTTGGAGCATAATGAGTATAATGAGAGCACATTGAGCATAATGAGTAAGTTCATAGAAAATTCCCGACGTCATTGGAAGGGGATCAGACGTTATGGTGCATCAACAGCTAGTTCAATAGCGTGAACTTCAGCGACAGTGCAGTGGTTTGGGGTGTGACTGCTTTACACGTGACAGAGATGTTAAACAAACCCCAAATATAGATCCTATCTTGTCATTGGTAGGCTAACGGTTATAACCAGAACAGTTGTGAGAGTTAAACTTGGACTGTCTTGAACCACTGTAGTTAAAGGCGGACTTGGTTATTAATTATTAATTGATGCATGAGGGCATAGACTTTGATAAATCAGATTTTTTCTCTACGGAGTGATGCACCCACTCGAGATGTTTCAGTTAAATTCTTTGTACACTCATTTATCACAAGCACTTGTTCGCATGCAGGATTGTTGCAGTTTGGAATAATTTCCTGAACGATGTTGTTGTAGCGCCATGCCTAACTAGTTTTGAAAGGAAAATTACACAACTGTTCTTAGGGGATTTTATTCGTAGATTTTAAATTAGGATGGTGTTGGTGATCCTTCAACTGCCCTACTCACTCATCATGGTTAGTGATATTTATTTATTTTTATTTATTTATTTACTTATTTATTGTTTGTATGTATTTTTTAAATTTATATAGTTGAGCTATTTGGGGGCCTTTAGTTTTCAGAAAAAAGCAATTCCAAACTGGATATGAAACAGCCTTGTCAAGAAATCAACGTTCGGTGGTAACTAATACAAGTAAAAATACGTATCTTCATTTAAAATAATCGTTGTCATTTGTCATTTTCCTACTAATTATCTGAGTGACAACTGTTCTCAGTTTGTATCCACTGTCACAACATCATATGTGTTTAAAAGTTACTCCTTTACAATCTGTGTAATTACCATTGTCTCGCCCATTGTCTTGGCCATTGTCTCGACCATTGTCTCGACCGTTGTCTTGTCCGTTGTCTCGACCATTCCCTCGACCGTTGTCTCGATCTCTGTCTTGACCATTATCTCGACCTAAAACAGAATGCGTACATGAATAGTTATTACAATCAACTGTGAGGAATGTAGCACACCTGTTAGTTAGGTACAGAAAGATGCTGTTTCTGTGCAAACCATATGCGCAATTACACTCAGAAGAATACACCTGTTTCAATAAGTGGTGCTGTTCTAAGAAGTTTCTGTCAGTTTCACTATATCACCTTTGAATTTTGTTAAAAAAGTTCTACAAATTTCCCCCCTCTTCATTTAAACGATAAAAAGTTAAAAACGCAAGAAAGTCGAACACATAACCACTTCACCAAAATTGAAATACTTGCACTTGGAAGCACTTCATGAATTAATGTGAGCACTTTGTCAACTAATCGGACTGCTCACCATGTGGTCCTATGCAGTTGCGCCGCTCCCATCAAATTGTCGTCATAATTTCATCATTAGGGGTGGATTCAATGCTTCAGTGTAGATTTTAGCTATTGGAGGAGTTACCATGGCGATAAATACGCTATGCCAGTGATATGGGGAAGAATTGGGTAGCCATTTCAAGCACGGGTCATACTACTCGAGACGAAACGTAAGTCCATAAAGGTCGATTACTGTAATACGGTATTTCTAGTGTATGATTTTCGCTGTTCTGCTTGTTTTCATCTTTCCTTTATTTGACAATGGTCGCTTCTAACGTAGGGTCACCTATCGATCCTTTAAATTTAGGAGTTTTCTTTCGTTGCCAAAGGTATTAACTAAACACGGGTAAACAAATTTAAACAATTCACTGTAAATTATACAGTATGTCTCAGAAGCCCCATACCAGGTGCTGATAACAGCGTGTTCGTATAGGAAGTTACCTATGGCGAATCCCATGATGCAACCCATAATGACCTTGGAGGTCATATTCAAGGTCATCCAACTTGTATAATATAACCTACGCGAGATAAGGGCATAAGGTAAATTAGAAAATTATGGGGGATTGTGGTACAGTACAACCCAGAGCAGCAAAACAAAATTCGCATGCAAAACAGGAAGATATTGGCCAAAGACGTTGGGTGGTGCAGAGAAGCCGTCATGGACCAGGAGGAACTATAGGCAGGGCCTGAACTATCAAACGAAATAATAACAAGTGTAACATACCTGCCTGATTTTCGTAATACTGTAAAATAAATACTAGTAGCGGATTTAAGGCAATAGGACCAAGTGGGCAACTACCAAACGAAATAATAACAAGTGTAACATACCTGCCTGATTTATGTAATACTGTAAAATAAACACTAGTAGCGGATTTAAGGCAATAGGACCAAGTGGGCAAACCCTGAAAAGATTTTTTGATTGCTTTTTTCTTCAGTTACGTTTAGCAACCTGTTGGATTTTCCAAGCTTACCTAAACCATGCACTCCGTGCTCTGCATAAACCAAAGGGAAATGTACGAGTTTCCGTGCGTTTACCAAAACTAACGCACGCTTGGCTATATCTTTAACAGAATTGTGGTTCGTTGCTGCCACCATTTCGTTGTGGAAAGCAAAGCACGGCTACAAAAATGGAAGAGTTGCTTAATTTTTGTAAACTCACAACAAATCGTACATATACCTTTGGTGTATGTAAGGCTCGGAGTGATGGGGCAGGTTCTCATTTTCCTGGTTCGCCTAAGAAGCAATTTGGAATCGAACAACAATACTTCAACTGGTAGAAAATGAAGAAATACGCAATTCGCAACGATGGGCTCGCTTATACGTTTGTTAAACTGTGTTGTTCGGTAACAGAGTGGTGCTCCAGCCTCTGTTGATGTTGTGGCTTCGCCACTCGATCGACTTCGTCTAGTTTACCGCATTGTTACTGACTGATTGTCTGTCGTGGTTCACAGACTCATCCTTTACATTTTCCAGTTAGTAGAATTTAGGACTTGTAAATTTAAGGTTAGGGTGTTAAGTTAGTGTGAGGGAGACGGGGATGGTTCATGTTGACTTACTATTCGAGCTCCTCACTTCGCAGAATAGCATATTGATTACTGGCCAGTACATAAACGTTAGTAAGACACTGTCTGCCCTGGTTTCCCACGCAGAGTGCACTAAGTTAATATGTCTCGACATCGGCCTAATTGGTGCATCAGGATCATGCATTTATCAGAGAGGGGTTTAACAGAGGCGGGGGTTGAAGGTCCTAAGAGCCTTCTACATAAAAGGGCCTTATCATTAAAAATACTCAGTTGTTTAAATGATCGCCTCTGGAGCTATGTCTAGAAGGGGGGGGGGCGGCTCATGGTGAAAATAATGATTAATGAGTTGTTACTTAGTAATTTGCAGTTGTTTTGAAGTGTTAAACGTACCTTAGAAGTTTCATTTTTTTGCTCCGAATATAGAGGGAATCAAATTACATTCTGTTCTCTTTTATTATTGGCTGATTTTGAACAAAATTTATATAATTATTCAACTTTTCGGCCAATATTGATATCGGCAAAAAAAAAAGGTTCAAAGCCACTAATGACGACAGGTTCTGATCTATTTATTCTAGCAAAATCAAAAATGGAAGCAAACCTGCATTTCCACATTAGAGTCTGTATTTTGCCTTTTTTTGCCATTTTATTTGTGATTAACTAAAAGCAAAAAGCTAAAAAGCACTTTAGTAATTAAAAAGGCCATTTTCTGGCTAAAAATGGTCCCTTTTGCCAAAAACATACTTAACCTGATACGTTTTGCATTACATTTCCCCAATGTGATGTTTCCCTGGAGGTTTCTTAACTGTGTGTAACCGCCTGTTTGCATTAACCACTGCACCTGCATAGCGCAGTCCTCTTCTATAAAAGCAAGAGCACGAACGTTTTCACCATTTGTTTTCCTCTCAATGTGTCAGGCGGTGGCTCGAGAGGGGAGGTAGGGCGTGGCTTGGTTAAATATGTTTTCGGCAAAAGAAATCATTTTTAGCCGGCCGGGCTGGGGGCCGGCAAAATGGACTTTCTTTTGCCGAAACATCTTAACGTAATAATTTTTTCATTATCAGGAGACCTCGTCAAAGACAGGTGGCGGGCACCGCCTTGACGGGCGCCCTGGGATGCAAGCAACTCTCCCCCAAAAAGTTTACCGAAATTTCGCACTTTATTCAGAACATGGTGATGAAAACAGTAATTTTTGCTCTTTTGTGGTGATTGGTGGCCCTGAAAAGGACCGTTGTTTCATTGAAGGATGGATCTTGCTACCTTCAGTATGGATGGCTTGCTTCCGACATGGCTTGCTTCTGTAATTTTTGGCTTGCTTCTGTCGTTTTTGGTTTGCTTCTGTTCTCGTTCTGAGTGCTTAAGGGGGCTTGACAACAGTTCTGGCTGCGACGATAGGTCCCTTCCGGTGTAGTCCGTTTACTTCTCTTCACATGTCCTTAGGTAGTGAGATGCGAAGGCGGTTTTGTTGGTTGACGCCAGGATGCTGCTGCTAGGATCTCTTCGAATGGGGTGGCGTTGTGGTGGGTTCACGACGTGGAGACTGCTGTGACTTCGTGTGCTGTCACTCTCATGCTCTTGATCGTGCTTTCTTTGTCGTAGGCTGATTCGATGGTCTTCTTGATACTGCGGGACATCATTGCCGCAGAGGCTTCGCCGCATTGAGAGTCAATTGGCAGAAAGAGTAGATTTCTGCCTTTTGCGAATTTCTTTGTGTTGGTTTCGGGCTAGGTAGAAGCGTAGTACACGGATTGGGCATAAGAAGAGATTGGGTTCATTACCAACAATGTTGGATAACGCTGGGAAAGTTATAGGTTTTGATGGTTCTGATGGCTTTTGAGTTTTTGCTCAATGGTTTGCTCTGGGTTGTAGGGTTACTGAGGAGAAGTTTGGACTGAAGATACAAAAGGCCGGGTCGGTTGATAGGGTTTGAATCTCGGAGCAACGTAAGTTTGCCACTAAAGTCACGAGGAAGACAGTTTTCCAGGTTATTAAGTGAAGTCAGCTGTCTTGCATTGGTTCATAAGGTTCTTCTAGTAGGGATTGAAGGACAAGAGACAGGTCCAAGCCTGTTACTGTTTTTCGCGTTGTTGGTCTTTCGTTTTCGTAGAGCAGAGATGCAGTAGTCATCCAGGAGTTTTGTTTTGTCTGCTGCTTTGAAGACTGAGTTTAGTGCTGAGCGGTAAACTAGGATTGTTGAGCCTTTGAGCTTAACCTTGTTGAACAGATCACTGAAGAATTTCAGCAGGTCTGGAAGAGGGGTTCGATTGGATTAATTTTCCTTGTGATACACCAGTGAATCCATCTAGTCCAGTGGCTGTCATACATTCGGTTTGTTGAGTCTCTAGTTGCCTTGGAGGCGTTGCATTCGGCCTCTTCTTGATGAATTCCAGCCTTCTTCATGAGTTTGATGATAGTAGCCACCCATGTAAGTTTAGGTTCGCGTGGAGTCCTGATCCTTTCTGTTGTGACAGAAGATCGGGAAGAAGGGGTAGACTTCTTGGTGTGTCGACAATTAGATTTAGAAGATGGGGGAACCACGGTGCTGATGGCCGTATTGGTGCTACTAGGAGAAAGAGGCTTTGGCTTTCTTCCATTTTCTGAAGTACCTGTGGTAGCAATTTGAAAGGATGGAAAAAGTAAGCGTAACGATTGTGCCAGGGATATGTCAGGGCGTCGACTGCCATTGCCTTTTCGTCCGGAATGGGGCTGATGTAGTGGGGAAGTCAGGCATTGTGCTTCGTGGCGAATAGGTCTAGCATCGGTGTGCCCCAGGTATTGAAGAGATATTCGCAGATGGATTTCTTGAGGCACCATTTGCCTGTCGGGGGTTTGCGATGTGACAGAGAGTCTGCAATCATATTCCTGTTTCCTGGTATGTGTAATGGTAGCAGGGTGATGTTGTTTTGAATGCAGAGGTTAAAAATTTCCGAGGTGATTCGGTGTAGGGCTCTTGATATCGTTCCACTTTTTTTTTTTGCGGATGCAGGCTAGGGCTGTTGTGCTGTCGGCTTGAACCTGGATGACTTGGTTTCGAAGTTGGGTTTGGAAGTGAACTAGAGCTAGTTGGATCGCACGGAGCTCTAAGATGTTGATGTGTTCCTTATTTGATGGCCAGTTGTTAATTCGATGGTGATAAAAAGGGCCTGACCATCCATCGTCCGTAGGGAACGAGATTCGCCATTGCGTCCATCTTTCCAATGAGGGAGTTTAATTCTCGAAGTGAGAGGGAAGATTCTTTTCGGAGTTGACTGATGTGGTTAATAGGTCTTCGATTCGTTCCAATTAGAGAGAAATCATTGCCAATTATAGATTTAAAGAAGCTCCGAGAAATGTGAAGGTTTGTGCTGGGGTTATGCGTGATTTCGCTTGGTTTGCTCCGAACCCTAGGCGGTTTAGAAGTAGGATTGTTTGGTCCCAGTTGTGTTCGAATCGAGAGGGGTCTTGGTTGTTGAGTGCCCAGTCGTCGAAGTAAGTATTCACTTGGATTTGTTGCTGGTGTAGTGATGCCAGAATCGGCGTTAGGACCTTGCAGAAAATTCTTGGAGCTGCGTTTAAACCGAAAGGAAGACAGCGGAATTCGAAGACCTTTTGGTCTTAGATGAAAGCAGGTGGCTACACACAACTAAGAAACCTCCAGGGAAACATCACATTTAGTTTATGCCGGATGAAGAGGCACTTGGAGGTATGCATCTTCGATGTCGATTGAAACTGTCCAGTCGTGTTAATGGAAAGACTGACGGATTGAGTCCAGAGTCTCCATCTTGAAGTGGTCGTTGGATATGAATTTGTTGAATGATTTCATGTTGAAAATCAGTCGTAGACCTCCTGTTTTCTTTGGTCGGGTGGAGATTGTGCTGTATAACCCTAGTCCCGAGTTGTGGCATTCTTTGATGGCCTTCTTCTGAAGAAGTTGTGATATTTCGGATGAAAGTACTTCTGACACTGGTAGGGCGAAGTCCCAAGGAGCCGCCAAGGAGAGGCTCGCTTGCAGAGGGAAGTCGTATTCTTGTTCTGCCAAAATGGGGCGAGTGTCAGTAGCGAGGTCGAATGTGGAGACCCAGCGACTAGAGCAAAAGACAGAGGAGGAGCACGGTAGTGAACAGCCATCAAAGCGGACACTTCAGGAGCGGCGGCCAGCTTCGGCGAAAATCCAAATTCCAAAGCGAAAGATCGGGAAACGAGGAGCAGTGAAAGCGTTCGCGCTCTTGCTTTTATAGAGGAGGACTGCGTTGTGCAGGCGGCCACACGCAGCTAAGAAACCTCCAGGGAAACATCACATTGGGGAAAATCTAAGGCAAAAATTATCAGGTTAAAATGTGTCGGCAACAAAAAATATAAACAGAGTAGCTCTGTTTGTAGGTTCCGAGCTATGAACCAAAAGGTCGTGATTTCGTCTTTCGCCTGCACTTGAAGGCTACTCTGTTTATATTTTTATTTTTTCCCAAGTTTTTTGACACAGGTCACCGTTTCTGTGTATGTATTCAGTATTACAAGGTCTAATGCGAAGGCACGTTTACACTTTCACAATTTGTGTTATATCATGTGTTACCACTGTCTCACGCAAAAACATAATCCCCACGTGAATAGTTACTGAATTACTGAAATATTGCGGATTCAGAGGAAAATTATTAAGCTGGATAAATTGTTTTTTTTTTTTGCTTGGCCGCACACATATAGTCAGGTTGGTCTACCAGATTCACATCAACTCTCTGTAGATTACGGAGTTCCACAAGAATCAATGCTTGGACCGCTTTTGTTTATATTACATTTAAATAGCTTAAATTTTGAAGGCCTACATTCATCTTTAAAATAATTTGCGGAATATGTGAAAGTCAATTGTAACGTATCTTCTGCTCTGGAACGTACTAATCTTCGAAACATTGTTGTGAAACTTACCAACTGTACAATATTTAGTATGTATTTTTTTCAATTTTATTTTGAACTATTTGGGGGCCTTAAGTTTTCAATAAAAAGAATGCCAAACCAATATGAAATAGCCTAGTCAAGAAAAGAACATTCGGTGGTAACTAATACAAGAAAAAATAGGTTTCTTCTTTTAGAATAATCTTTGTCATTTGTTAATTTTGTTACTAATTACCTGAGCGTTTGACGCATTTCGGACAACCGTTTTCAGTTTGTATCCACTGTCACAAGGTCATATGTGTTTAAAAGTTACACCTTCATAAATCTGTATCATTACCATTGCCTCGACCATTGTCTCGATCGTTGTCTCGGCCGTTGTCTCGATCATTGTCTCGACCTCTGTCTCGACCGTTATCTCGACCTAAAACAGAATGCGTACATGAATTGTTATTGCAGCTAACAGTTAGGTATGCAACACACATGTTAGTTAGGTACAGAAAGATGTTACTTCTTTGTAAACCATATGCGCAATTACACTCAGAAGAAAACACCTCTTTCAAAAAGTGATGCTGATCTAAGAAGCATCTGTTACTTTCACCCTATCACCTTTTGTTTAAAAAAAAGTTCTACAGATTTTCCCTCATCTTCATTTAAACGATAAAAAGTTAAAAACGCAAGAAAGTCGAACACATAACCACATCACCAAGATTGAAATACTTGCACTTGGAAGCACTTCATGAATTAATATGAGCACTTTGTCCACTAATCGGACAGATGACCATGAGGTCCTATGTAGTTGCACCGCCTCCATCAAATTGTCGTCATGATTTAATCATTAGGAATGGATTCAATGCTCCAGCGTAGGTATTAGCAAGTGGAGGAGTTATCACGGTGATAAATACGGTATGCCTGTAATCTAGGGAAGAATTGGGTAGCCATTTCAAGCACGGGTCATGCCACTTGAGACGAATGTTAGTCCATGAAGGTGGATAACTGTAATACGTTATTACTAGTGCATGATTTTCGCTGTTTGGCTTGTTTTCATCTTTCCGTTATTTGACAATAGTCGCTTCTAACTTAGCGTCACCTGTCTATCCTTTTAACTTTAGGATTTTTGCTATCGTTGCCAAATGAATAAACTAAAGACAGGTAAACAAATTTAGACAAATCACTAAATTATACAGTATTTCTTAGAAGCCTCGTACCAGGTGCAACAAATCCTTGAGACTTGGATATGGGAAGCATAACAAAAATCGCATGCAAAACAAGGAAGATATAGGCCAAAGACGTTGGGTGGTGCAGGGAAGCCATCATGGAACAGCAGGAAATGCAGACGTAGCTGAACCTTCAAACGAAATCTAACATTTCCTGCCTCATTTTCGTAATACTGTGACCTAAACGCCAGTAGAGGATTTTAGGCAAAAGGATCCGGTGGGCAGAGGCTGAAAGGATTTTTTTTTTGCTATTTTTCTTAGTTCCGCTCCACAACCAGCCGGCTTTTCCAAGCTTAAGTAAACCATGCACTCTGTGCCCTGCCTGCATATACCAAAAGTAAAGACACGAGTTTCCGTGTGTTTACCTAAACTAATGAACGAAGGGTGATTTAACGAAGGCCGGGAGGGGGAGACCCCAAGGGCCGTCTACCTAAAAGGGTCTTATCATTAAAAAAAAAGTTCAATTGTTTAACTGATCGCCTCTGGAGCTACATCTGGGCAGAAGGGGGGGGGGGGGGGGGCGGAGTGAAAAAAATAAATAGTGAATAATTATTTATTTATTTGCAGTAGTTTTGAAGTGTTAAACATACCTTACTGTCAAACAGACCTTAGAAGGTTCATTTTTTTTGTACTGAGTAGAGGGAAACAAACTACAGTGTTTTCTTTTATTATTGGCCGATTTTGACTGCAATTTATATGATTATCCAACTCTTCGGCTTATATAGATATCAGTACAAAAAAAAGTTCTAATGACGATAGGTCCTGATCTATTTATTCTAACCAAACCAAAAATTAAAGAATTCATGCATTTTCACATTAAAGTCTGTATTTTGCCGTTTTTCACCATTTTATTTGTGATTAATTTAAAGCAGAAAGCTAAAAAGCTCGAGATAACTCGAGCTACTCTCTTTACAGGTTTCGAGCTCGGAACCGAAAACGTCGTGATTTCGTCTTTCACCTCCACTTGATGGCTACTCTCTTTATTTTTTTATTTTTACCTAGGTTTTTGACACAGGTTACCGTGTCTACGTATGTATCCAGTATTACAAGGCCTAATGCTTCGGCACATTACACTTTTACAATTTGTGTTATCACATGTGTTACTACCGTCTCACGTAAAACATAATCCACACGTGAATAGTTACTGAGTTACTAAAATATTGCGTATTGCGAATTCAAAGGAAAATTATTAAGCTGCATAAATGTTTTTTTTGTTTTGTTTGGCCACATAATTGTCTGGTTGGTCTAGCTGATTCATATCAACTTTCTGGTAACTAATCCCAAGTAAAAATGCGTTTCTTCTTTTAAAATGTTTGTTATTTGTCATTTTCTTTTTAATTACCTGAGTGTTGACATATTATACGGACTGCAGTCAATCGTTCACAGTTTGTATTCACTGACACAAGATTTTATGTGTTTGCAAATCACACCTTTACCATTTGTGTCATTACCGTTGTCTCGGCCATTGTTACTACCATTGTCTCGACCATTGTCTCGTCCGTTGTCTCGACCATTGTCTCGACCATTGTCTCGACCTCTGTCTCGACCTAAAACAGAATGCGTACATCAATAGTTATTGCAGCTAACTGTTAGGTATGCAACACACCTGTTAGTCAGTTACAGAAAGATGCTACTTCTTCGCAAACCATTTTGCAACTAACGGTATCCAGTATTACAAGGTCTAATGCGAAGGCACATTATACTTTCAAAATTTATGTTATCACAAGTGTTACCGCCGTCTCACGCTAAAATAGAATACACCCGTGAATAATTACTGAGTTACTGAAATTGCTGATTCAATGGAAAAATATTAAGCTGATTAATTTTTTTTTTTTGCTTGGCCGCACACAACATGTTGTCTGGTTGGTCTAGCTGATTGAGATCAAATTTCTGCAGATTACAGAGCTCCACAAGGATCAATGCTTTGACCATGCTTTTGTTTATATTATATTTAAATAGCTTATATTGTGATGGCCTACATCCGTATTTAAAATAATTTGCGGAAGATGTGAGAGTCCGTTGTAACGTATCTTCTGCTCTAGAACATACTAATATTCAAAACAGTGTTGTGATACTCAATCAACTGGTAGTTGCCTGTCATGTAGGAAGAAATAACAAAATTCATCCGTATAATTTAGGTGAACATTGTTTGATTTCCTGGGCCTTAGAGTGTGGTTTGCATCGTAACCATAATGTCGAAACTGAAAATCAAAGAACGCACCTCATGAGGTTCTACATTATAACTCCTAACAAGTCAACCTTTGTTTCTGTTTTTATGGTTTACGTAAATCCGATCTTGAAGTACACAAGCTCAGTTTGTCGCCATATCTCTTGAGCATAATTATACTATCCTTCAAAAAAGAAGCAACATTTATGAATCATCTGAATCATCGCTTGTTTTCGTTAGGTACGGAGCGCCTTGCAGCTACCTGCTTGCCAAACGAATATTGCGTTTTGGTGCGCCTTGCAGCTACATGCTTGCCAAACGAATGTTGCGTTTTGGTGCGCCTTTCAGCAGCAAGCTGTACGAACGCTTGGTCGAATAGCTATTTACAGTGCAAAGCGTGTACTGTTTAAGGGTGGGGGTCAGGGTGCGATGAATGAAGAAAACATCGAAATTATCCGAAAAGTGTGGCCAACACCAACTTTATTTTACAATTAACTTAAAAAAAAGGCATCGCGATTTGGGGGAAGTGGGGGGCCGCGCGCAAGAGAGGGGTGGAAGAAGAGAATGAAAAAAAAGTTTATTCCTCAAGGATGAATAAAGAAAACATCGAAATTATCCAAAATATGTGACCAGCCCAATTTTATTTTACAGTTAACTTTAAAAAAAGGTGTGGAAGTGGGGAGGGGGGGGGGGGGGGAAGAGAATGAAAATAAAAACTTAAAATTTATCTCGAATGTGTGCCAGTCCAATTTTCTTTTATATTTACCATAAAAAAAAAGTGTTTGGGAGGAGGGAGGCTGGAAGAAAAGAATGAAAGAAAAACTTATCAAATATAAGTCCAATTTTTTTTATTGGACTGGCAGTCATTCCAGATAAATTTGATAAAAAAAAAAGTGGAGAGAAAAAGAAAAGGGGCTGAAAAAAAATTGTCAAATTTATATTGAATGCCCCCCAATCCAATTTTTTTTAATTAGCTTAAAATAAAGGTTGGGGGAATTTCAACAAATTTCATTTTTATTTCATCTGAACAAGTTTTTTAATTCGCTTTTGGTTCATTTGGAGGCCCTGAAAAGGGCCGGTTTTGATCCTTGTTGAGGAAAAAAATCTTGCTGTAGTCAAGTCAAGGGCTTCTGAAAACACTTCGTGAGTATCAATTCATGGAGAAGCTGCTAATGGCTGGAAAACGAATGTTTGACAACAGCTGGTCCACAAACTATTGTTTAAAACATTCACCATTCATTTCGTCTTGGATCGAAACAAAAACGTAGCGTTTGGCACGAAGCCGTTGAGCTTCCCGCATAATTCAGAAAAAAAAACCGCCGCCTCTTCCCGGCCGAGATCTGCCTGGCGCGAATGATATCCCATCGTTATGTCATTGTTTGGCCCTTCCGTGGTGTGCATTCACGAAATACGAGATTCCTATTTTCTGAGCGTAATTGTTTAATTTGTCATAAATGCCTTTGACGTTGGGCAACAATTTTAGGTCGTCAATGAAAAATGTACGCATGGCAACTTTGCCGTACTTCATTTCATCAGCTTCGAAAGCAGTATTCGACACAAAGACGACTTGCTGCCTTTTATCTCTACCATAGGTGTATATTTGAGATTAGCTTCGAATAAATGCTATCAATATAGAATAATTACCATCTTGAAAGATTTCTCCTACAGTAGCTCGAAGAACAGGCAATTTAAACTCCGCCATGTCAGTGAAGGCGAGGGGTGCGGTCACTTCTTACCCGGTGTACAGAACGTAGGCCGCCCGGCTATTGCTGCCGTTTCGTCGGCTACTAACACAGCTTTTCCGCCGTTGACTATCTTCTCCATTTAAAAATGGAAACGTTCGTTGTCGATGCAGTTCGTTCTAGAAGATCACAACACTAGCAGCTTCTCCTTAGCTCCTGAAGTAATGAAAGACGTTCCACACTATTCCCCTTGCTTGGCTATGTAAAGTTTCTCCCTTCTTGCTCACGCTTAAGCGAGCCGAAAATGGCGCCATATTGGAATAACTGTTTGGCGATTAAATTGATGACGTCATGGTCGATGACGTTTTGTTCCAGGCCTAATCAATCGTCGCGTAATGACCATATAAGGCAAACCGTTCTTTCTTGAAAAGAACTATAGTCAGTTCATAGGAAATTCTCGAGGTCATTGGCGGGGAAGTCAGACTTTATGGTGCATCGACAGCTAGGTCGATTGCGTGAACCTCAGCCACAATGCAGTGGTCCGGGTTGTCACTGAGCCACTCATCACAAGGAAGTTAAATAAACCCCAAATCTAGATCCTATCTTGTCATTGGTAGGCTTGAGCCAACGGTTATATCCAGAACAGTTGTGAGAGTAAACTTGGACCGTCTTGAACAACGGCAGTTAAAGGCAGACTTGGTTATTAATTACCAACTGATGCATGAAGGCATAGACTTTGATGAATCAAATTTTTGCTCCATGGAGTAATGCACCCACTCGCAGTCTTTCAGTTAACTTGGTATACACAAAATTATCGCAAACCCTTGTTCACATGCAGGATTGTTGAAGTTTGGAAAAATTTCCTTTAGGATGTTGTAGCACCACCCCTAACTAGTTTTGAAAGGAAATGACACAACTGCTCTTAGGGGATTTTATTCGTCAATTTTAAATTTGGCGCAGTGTTGGTGACCCTTTC
>JAHWFP010078886.1:9075-26764 GCA_023313725.1 Lithobius niger
CCCCCCCCCCCCAATATTATTCCTTGTCTCATCCTTATTTGTCTCACCCTTGTCTGTGTTGGATTATAACTCTATCTAGCTCAACTAGTCACGGCTCAAATCTATCTAGCTCAACTAGTCAACTCAAACTAGCTACATGAGGTATCAAAAAAACTGCATGAATAGTTTTACTGCTAAGTTACCTTCCCCTCCACCTGCACCGACCTATTTTCATTATGATTGCTTCTAGTAGAAGGAAGAGAAGTTTACAAACGAATGTTACGTACCCCAGCAGGAACTTTGTAGCCATCGATCACTATGTCGGCATTTGCTACACGGGCAGATCCAATTACTATGGGGGTTACTCTGGAAGAAAATGTTTAAAAAAATTAACTTTATTTTCAATTTCAGCATTATTTGGTAGACAAGTTAGCAAGAGAGGAGCATGCAGTATGGCCATATAATTCCACAGCTTCTAGGAAGGACCCGCTTTGCACATGTTCGTTCTGTAGGAGAAGTCTTTGATGAGCCAATGCCTTTTATCCATGCACAGCTAGAATGCAAATTCTCGGAATACAGTTCGGATGTAATCACTCCTAGCTTACCACTTAAGTGTACAATACAAAATATTAAAAATACTAAGCTAAGATAATTTGATATGCCTTTATAACACATCGACATTTCACCACGATTTACCGGATTGAACCAAAGAACCCGGGATATCCACTCATACGCCCGTACCGCATGAGCCATCGCTTTGAGGGCAGTAGACCACTAAGAATTAACTAAACAGTTCTCACGGTTTTTTGGTTCCATTTTATTCTTGAATTGTCAGATGTGGGCAATGGCTTTATACCTTTTTTTCATGTCAGATTCTGTCACGTTCAGAGTGAAAATGTTTCATATTGGGTAAAACTCTTTCGTTAGATCGAAGGTTATAATGTGCAACGGGTGTGAATGGCCCGTCATTCGTTTCGTAGCGATCGTGTGAATTGAGAATTGAGCTTGGCCCAATGTGATCATTAGATCCAGGGAACACGATGACGCACGATCAGAATTTTTTTTAGAAAGTGGTTTAATAAACGTTACAAGTGCTTAGCAAAAACAGATGCAGCCAAAACAGATCCTTTTGAACAGTTTAATTGACTTTTAGTGGCCCAATCAAAACTTCCTGAACTCTTTTGAAAGCCACGTAGTCTTAGCCAGGACTCCATTAATCAGAGGAAATGCTGATGTCATTAACGGAAAGACAAAATACAAAGCAAAGTAAAGAAAGCCCAAATAACACAGTAGCATAAATCACACACTAATGTTACATATAACACTCAAATCTCACACTCAACATCATTTAAACAATTCTACAAACGGTGATTGTACTGATTAACAAACCCTGATTTTCGTCCGCTTTGCTCACTCAATCAGTATCCCCCAGCATCGTTTAAAATATTATTTTTTCCTGGTACGCACTGGTGGTGTTGGATGGTGGGTGTTGGGTGGTGTTTTAAAAATAAAAAATAAATTTAAGTTGGTGTGGTCTATTTTAAGATTGGTGCGGTCAGGTACTTTGTGCAACAATTCGGTGTCAAATTAAGTTTTATTGTTTACAGAGGTCTTATTGTTGCCGACCACTTTGCTAGGCAGGGGTATCATGACAGGCGGAACAGGATAACTTTACCGATTGCCCCAAGAGACTTTCTTCCTGTTGTCAGCGTGAAGTCGGCTAGTGACTGACAACAGGAGTGGGATTCCAGCTCAGTTGGGAAAGCCCTGTACAGTATTCATCCTACGGGGGGGGATTGAGGCTTAATGGCGCTTCGACAACTTGGTCACCCTACGGTTACGGTCCCAAGTGCTTTGGACAACTTTACCTGAAGGGTCGCTGCCATTGTGTGAATGCTTTCCACTGGGCACTGCTGCTGGAGACACATGCACATGGGCTGGGTTGGAGGGAGTCACCAATTTGTCGGAGCGATCCTGAGGAGGTAACGGTCGAGCATTTCTGTTGTTATGTCATCTGTGGGCAGCTTACAGGTGCCATGCGTAGTCGAACTGGGTAAGCGATCTGGGTGAGATTCGTGGGGTTCCCCCGCACAATCCGTTTGGCCACCCCTCGTTGCGACAGGTTGTCAGGTTCTATTGGCTGACCAGGAGGTTTGAGTAGTTGTTTTGACTTGTGGTCGAGAGTATTATTGTTGCTAGTTAGGTTAAGTAGTCTTAAAGAGCAATTACATCCATTTTGACATGCATGTTTGACATTTGGATCACATAACGCAATAACTAAACACAAGAATTGCGGTAAGAATACGTTACGTACGTCCGATATAACAATTTAATTACTGCATCACCAAAACACGACACGGAGGTCGCCATTGTTTTGCTGGAACGCGCAGAAATTAATGCCGACAGACGGATCTCTTCGATTTCGACTCGCAGCCGATTGAGATAGCTGTATTGACTGTGAGGAGCGTCTGACGGCCTTAGCTGGCCACTACACTGCCGGACAACTAAGGCCGCCAGACGCTTGTGCTCCTCACAGTCAATACAGCTATTTCAATCGTCTGCGAGTCGAAATCGAAAAATGACATCTGTCGGCATTAATTTCTAAGCGTTCCAGTAAAACAATGGCGACCTCCGTGTCGTGTTTTGTTGATGCAGTAGTTAAATTGTTGTATCGGAGGTAAGTAACCTATTCTTACCGCAATTCTTGTGTTTAGTCAAGTGATCCAAAAGTCAAACATGCATGTCAAAATGGATGTGGGGGGGGGGGGAATTGAGGCTTAATGGCGCGTCGACAACTTGGTCAGTAGCGCCAACCTCAGTCACAGTGCAGTGGTCCGGGTTGCCACTACACCACACATTACAGAGATGTTATTCAAACCCCTAATCTAAATCTTGTCATACATCTGTACCTCCTGCAAAAATTGAAAAATACCGGACAGGAGGACAGACTTATCGCCCAACTGACGCGCAGTGTCATGCGGAAGATGGAAACGACGGCGAACACCATCAAGATGGCGACAATCAACAAGTAAGTGCCGGACCGTAAGTGGCCGTCGACACCAATAACATTCAGGAGGGTCAACCCCCCGCAAAAGGAAACAGTGAGTAAGTCGAGTGTGACCAATGCGCAAACGGGCCAACACCACCTCCTCACGGCGACTGCGGCGACACGCCGAGTGCCATTCCTCAACAGTGCCTTTAATAGCTCGTAATTTATTGCCGTCCTGTCCATCCCACGAGGCTTGCCAAAAAGCGTGTAACCTCAGCCGCAGAGTTGGAAAAGCGTCCGAGGGAACAAAGCTGAGATCCCTTCCGAGAGGGCCAGAAAGGGCCCCTTTTGCTGCAGAATCCGCTTGCTCATTTCCACCTATCCCAACATGGCCCGGGATCCAGCAGAAAAGCACGGTTTTCCGCTGGCCGGGCAAGCGGGAAAGCAAAGCTTGGACACGTTGTGTCAAGGGGTTCCGAGGATTGTAATTCACCAAGGACTCCAGGGCACTCATGGAATCGCTAAAGATAATGAAATGCGTGCCCTGAAGGCCAAGGATCCACTCCACCGCCAAACCGACAGCCAAAAGCTCTGCAGAAAACACAGAATAGCCTGATGGAAGGCGATGGGCAACCGTCACTCCCTTACAAACACAAGCACAAGCCACGCCAGCGTCTGACTTCGACCCATCAGTAAACAGCCGCTGATAACCGGCGTAGTGAGAACACAGCCGCCGGAACTCCTGCAAGTACCTTGCTGGCAGAGTGGAACCCTTCGGGAGGGACGCCAGAGCGAAAATGAAAATGCCACTTGGGACAAGCCAAGGGGCCACTGGCATCCCCCCAAGCCTCAAGACGGTGGGCATTTCAAAGGCTATCTCCTGACAGGACTGCTGGAGCCTATCGCGGAAATCACCCTTACCCACCCTGCGTCTACCGACTCGCAAGTCTGGCCCAAAAACCATGGACCAAGCAGGACTGGATTCCACAGCACGTAAACGCACAGCATACTGAATGGCCAACTTCCGCCGA
Organism: Lithobius niger; assembly: GCA_023313725.1. Taxonomy (NCBI): domain Eukaryota; kingdom Metazoa; phylum Arthropoda; class Chilopoda; order Lithobiomorpha; family Lithobiidae; genus Lithobius; species Lithobius niger. The sequence continues at coordinate 13,075 of JAHWFP010078886.1, forward strand.
CGAATGGCCAAAGGTGGCTCCGAGGCCTCAGCATAGAGGCTGACCACTGGAGAAGTTCGAAATGCCCCAGTCGCCACATGCAGGCCACTGTGATGCACAGTGTCCAACACCTGGAGAGTCGAGTCACTAGCCGAACCATACACTATGCACGCATAATCAAGTTTGCTGCGGACAAGGGCTCTGTAGAGGCGCAACATGGCAGTGCGATCGGCACCCCATGAAGTGCCCGACAGAACCCGCAAGATGTTAAGTGCCCGCAAAGACTTGTCTTTAAGTTGGCGCAAGTGTGGAAGCCAAGATAACCTGGAATCGAACACCAGACCCAGGAAACGTGCCTGTGGGACAACAGGAATCTGCGCCTGCCCCAAGTACAGGCAAGGATCTGGGTGCAGTGTTCGTTGGCGGCAAAAGTGAATGCACACAGTCTTGTCCGGAGAAAACCGGAAACCATTACTGACCGCCCAGGTCTGGACTTTGTTAATCGCCAGCTGTAGCTGCCGCTCGCAGGTCTGCATGCGAGCTGCCCGAAAGCGCAGGCCGAAGTCATCGACAAACAATGACTGGGGAACAGCAGCTTGCTGAGCAATGGGGTTGATCCCAATAGCAAACAAGATGACACTAAGAACACCTCCTTGAGGCACACCATTCTCCAAGACAAACGGGCGGGAAAGAGTCGCCCCGACACGAACACGAAAAGAACGGCCTGAGAGGTAGGCGGAAAGCAACAGTGGCATCTGTCCCCTCAAGCCACAGTTATAGAGATTACGGAGAATCCCATAACGCCAGGTCGTATCATAAGCCTTCTCCAAGTCAAAGAAAACCTGAACCAGATGTTGACGCAGGCGAAAAGCCTCCCTCACATCCGATTCAAGGGCAACCAGATGATCGATGGTTGACCGAAAACGTCGAAAGCCACACTGGGACGCAGATAAGAATCCGCGTGATTCCAGCACCCAGACCAACCTCTCACTGACCATCCGTTCCATAAGTTTACAGACACAGCTAGTCAGAGCGATTGGGCGATAACTGGAAGGAGCAGTAGGGTCTTTGCCCGGTTTCACAATCGGGATGACCACTGCTGTCCTCCACGCTGCCGGAACAGAGCCTTCTGCCCACACACGGTTGAACATCTCCAGCAAGAACTGCTGCAAAATGGATGTAATTGCCCTTTAAGTTATAAGAGTAAGCGTGTGACAATTTGGTCCCGTAGGCTCAGTAGTAATAAAATTCAAATTCAGCGTAGCGACGATAAACCTCGTCAACCGCTAGTTAAAGTGATTGTTAAAGTGATTCTACTTATTGTTACGGCCGGTTCTGGTTTTCAGGATCGGAGCTTATAAGGTGTAGATATATGTGTTATATCCCACTAAAAAATCTGGAGATACCCACTCTAGAGGTATGATATTTGGTATGGAAGATTTGCTTCGAATTTCTACGTCAACACCACTATTTTGATCAAAATGTATCAAGTGTTTCCTGGGTTACAAGGTTTCAAATGACTAGATTCATTGTTGTATATTTTTTCAGCTTTATCGTTTAAGCAATAAAGTGCCAACACTGCTGGAATCTTAACAATTCTTGTGATTTGTCAGGATACTTGAAGAGGAAGCTATATTGGTAGGTCAAATTATACGGCAAGGTATCGCCTCAAAATGGTTGTGGAGCCGATAACCCAGTTTGGGTTCGTGCTCCCTAAATACAAACAACAACAACAACAACAAGCAGGGGCGTCGTGCAATTGGGGCACGTGCCCCCCCCCCCCCTCCAAATCCTAATTTCCCCAAAATAAAGACGATTTTAGCTTGTGTGCGGCTGGCCAGCCGCCTGGCACCATTACTGCAATTTTAATAAGTATCAATTTGGGTCTTCCAGCTGTTTCAGACTCATTAAAACTGCTGAAAATGCACGAGTTCCCTGCTGGGGGAACCTTACAACGCTCCCCCAGAGCGCCTATAACTGGAAAAGGTTCTACTCACCCCAAGTTTGTAGGGCACGACGCCCCTGACAACAAGACAAGGTATTATTAAGCTACTATGACGACTGCGTTTGTTCAAACGATGAATTTCAAAGATTTAGATCTTAGCAACTATCTCATCAATCAGGACGAAATGTTTGGCAATAATAATGTTTACGACCAGATTTCAACTCTCAAAGGGGAAAACCTAACATTCCAACCTGAAGGGTTAAACTGAAAACTAGCTACAAAAAAGTTAAACTCAGGCGTAATTTTTTGAATTTTTTTTTTGGGGGGGGGGGGCCGGGTGGGTCTTAGTGGTTTTTGATCTTACTGCTTAGTGGTGTTAGTCAGTGGTTGGTTGGTAGTGTTCAGTTCAATTCAAATAGTTTCCAAAAGAAAAGGAAACATGAAGAGGAAGCATTAATCACGAACCACAGTCTCATGTACGTCTCAGCATGAACTTGCTTATTAAATGTTAAACTTTGAAATCTAACAGTTTTCCTCAGAATTGGCATGAGCCAAAGAAGTTCTAGATACAGGATCGTAACGACCCTTTTATTGCATTACAAATTTCAACAACAAGAATTGAACCATTTTGGCCTACACAGGATGTCCATCTTTCTTGTTGCTTGCTGTTGGAATTCTTTTCTCCCACCTGGGGATCGAGCCACTAAACTAATTTTCTATTTATACTGCTTTAACCATAGGTATTCCAAGGCCCAGGCTCTTGTAAGTTAGTTTAATGAGACTACATTTTACTTGTTCTTGTTGAGACTATTTTGACTAACACCAACAAATGAACCAATGAACACATTCAACATTTGTATAGCTTAAAGGCACACCGAACGAAAAGTCTGCAGGACTAAGCACCATCTAGCGTTATCTAGTACTATCTAGCACTTGCTTGCATCAAGCGAAGGAATGCGTTATGCCATTTCTTTTAAAGTGACAAATAAACGACATGCGTGCTAACACGACCACGAGGTTGTTCAAAGGAAAAACTTAAGTAGCTTGGTCAAAGTAGTTATATATGATGCATAGGATGACGCTATGGTTGCTACGCGTAGTACGACATACGGCATACGGACACAGGTAAGCCTGTATATTATTGATGTACCGGCAAGGACGTATATAATATCCTTTTTTAAAGAGGAAATACAACTGATTGTTACTTTACATTGCTCTCTATTGATGGAGGTTAGGTAAGTGAGATATGTGTTCAGGTGTATGTTCAACTTACCTCATGGATTCTCGAATACATGCTCGTAGGTAAACCATGGCGTCTAATTTGTCTGCCGTGATAGGCGTACCTTTCGTTGGAAGGATTGTTTGAATCTCTTTAAGTAGTCTCTCTTGTTTGTCAGGATGTGTCGCCAGCTGATACAGCAAAAATCCTGTAGCTAAGGAAGTCTGAAAAACAAATGCAAAATATTAGCAATTTTGTATCATATATACGAAAATTACGAGCAACTCGAGGGGAAAAATGCCAATCCCTACGTTAACACACAAAGCCTTAGTAAAATCAGGAGCGGCATGAAGAAGCAACCGCCATGCGCAGTCCAACTGGGCCAGCAATTTGGGTGATATTCTTGGAGTCCCTCCCTCACAATCCGTCTGGCTATGCCTCGTTGCGACGGGTTGTCAGGTTCTGTACGCTAATCAAAGGTTTGAGTAGTTGTTGTTGACTTGTGGTCGAGAGCATTGTTGTTGCTGGTTAAGTTAAGTAGTCTTAAGTTATTAGATGAGCTCGTGACAGTTTGGTTTTGTGGGCTAAGCAGTAATAAAATTCAAACTCAATGTAGCAACCCCATGCCGTGCATATCTACCGCATGTCCCATCGTTCATACCGAATGTTGATCCCATGTGGCCAGGTCGCAAACTAATGTTAGTTTTTACTTTTGGGGAAAACGTACATTGAGAATTACGTTGTGTAGATTTTCATCGAATAAATACGCATGAAAAATATCCCTTATACAGCGAATACTCCAAACATGAATCAATTCTTCAAGCAGTACCGTTTAAATTGCTTTAAAGCGAGGAATGCGCAATCTTTCTCAAGCCAAGGCCGACTGTCGTATAAATTGCGTAATTTGCCTACCACCGACAGGCCCATTCTTGCGCTTCCCAGGAAGTGAGTGCCTGTCAATTTCGCAACGGTACCAGAAATTGACGACCACTGTTTACAACGTTCGATTCAGTGTCAAAAGTTAGTTAAATAACATGGAAAATTAAAACATCGTTGCCTCCTTATAGCTAATAGACTTCTTCGACGTAACTAAATTAAATAATAACATTTCATCGTCGAATTGAAATCGTAAAGATTTGTGTTAATGCAGCCGTAAAAACAAAAACATTTCAGCTTCGTTTAAAAGAGTCTTGTCGCATTGTTGCATGAATGAATAGGCTTACGATCGAACCAAATTCTCCATTAGGCCTATCTGCTACTTACGAAACTAAAACTGCCGTTAAAAAAATTAGGCCTAAAAATGAAAATTAGGTCTAAAATCACGTTACCATGGCAACGTCAATAGTTGCTACGAGTTGCTGCTGCAGCGTTTCTCCTGTTCCATCCCTACTACCACTGATCTATATAGACTACGTTGTGCATTACGTTGTAACACTGTAAGTGTGTGCGCGGAGGCATACCGTGTTGCAAAAATGAATAGGCTTACTGTATACAATCCAAATCTCCGTTAGTTGCTACTTACGAAATTAAAGTTGTAAATTAGGCCTAAACGCTAACAATTATGCCTAAAACGTAAAATAAGCTTAAAAGCTAACACATTTGTAACGGGCAATTCTGATGGTTACTGTTTTTAGATTACATAATAGAGATAGCTGTTGCAATGCGTGATAGCTCGAGAAGTGTGCCTCACTATTGGTAGTGGTACAACTGTACAGAAGACCGGATGCGACTAGGTAGTCGCTGTAGCCGCTTGTTTAAATTTACGGCTACTTCTTTATATTGCTCGAAGATGCTACAGTGCTGCATCAAGGAGTTGAAAAGGTGTAAAGGCACCTTTAAATCAACTGGCTTGGAGCCAGAAAGCCAAATCTAGAGCCTCTCACCCAGACGGCCTTGTGACAAGTGGTGGAACAAGGCGAGCGTTACAACATGGATATTCACACGTCCTACGGGCACATATATATGTATAGGCTCCTGGTGAATCAGATGAAACATGGTACTGTATTCCATTGGAGTGCTTTAAATTACAATCTTTGACTGGTAACTGTTATAAGTTCCAAAGTTTTTAAAGACTAATACGGTAAGAGAGAAATGAGTTATACTTGCCGCAAACCCTCTATTTGTAGCCCAGGCTACTGGTTAAAAATCAAGACATTTTGACCCAGCCACCATTAAAGACCGGCTACAACCAGACTGCTTTAGAAAGGAAATTTATGGTATCAATACATATAAAACGTGTGTCTGACATTAAAAACGGTAAATAATATCACATGAATGCCTTTACCATTACTATTTAATAAACCTAAACATGGTGGTAACCGTTAATAAATACGATTTTTTTTCAAAATCAAGCCATTTTGACCCGGCTACAACTAGAGACCAGCTACTACTAATTCAAGAATGGGAAATTACTAGGTTGCAATTAGAGACCGGGTACAACTGAAGACCCGGCCACAAATTTACGGTATTATTGCTGGATGAAAATTGCAAATTGCTGGTGGTACTTAAGAATGTTAAAAAATATTTCTCTTTGCCAATGAGCAAGGTATTGCATGCGCAGAAGCAAAAGCTACAACGCCATAATCGAGCAGAAATGCAGTAATGACCTAGTGATTCAATTTCGTCTCAATACAACTAAAGACAAAACTAGACCGAGAAGGAAGAGAATTTAACAAGATAAGCCCCAGACTGCAATTTCTGGTGGAGTGGAAGTTACAGTGTCCAGTGCAGTGGAAGGCCTACTAATTCAGGAGGCTACCGATTTGTAGGCTAGTGGTTGCATATCGGGAGAGAACTCAGTCACTGTATAGATTAGATTAGAATGGGCAAACAGGTGTTGGCTTCCTGTTTGCTTGTTTATTTATACTGGATCAACAGTAATGTGATTACACACGTAAACAAAAAAACAGGATGTGATGTGTGGTCAAAGTCAAATCATAAAAGTCTATTTTAAAAAAATCAACATCTAGACTCTATACTCCTTTACACGACAAAAACTACAAAATCGTGTAAATCAAATATGTTTTTTATTTACAGGGTAGGTCACAACCTTTGCTTAGAAGTCAACGTGTAAGCAAACCCATATAAACGCAATTGGCTGTTATAACTTCTTTAAAGTACGTAATCAATTTTTACACATATTCCACACCAATAATTTGTGTATCTGATAGCAGGCAATCTTTCAGATAGGAGCTAGTGTGAAAAAGAGAAAAAAAAAATAGGCGCATCTTGGAATGCGAATACTTTAGGCATATCGTTTCTGATTTTGAGAGATCCTGTTAACACACTCAATCCTCAGGAGGTTTGATTCCTGCATGATAAAGCACCAGGATTTAAGGTGCAATAGTGGCACTGACTTCAACAGGAACGCAGAAGCATAATGCGACCGAACATTTCATGGCAATATTGAAAAACACAATAAAGAGACTCTGATGATCCAAGAACGAGGATATCATAAGTATTCTCGGGACTTCCTGATGGCACACCTTTCGGTGGTTCTAAACGACATGGAATGGGATACAAATATTTTTGTCACACCGTTACGCTCTTATCTTGTAAGATTGCATGCTGTCCGGGATGTGAATGGTGGACACACAAATTATTACATTATAAATGTGTAAAAAACTAAAAATGATTAATTACAGAAGTTACAATACCCATCTGTGTTTTTCTTACTTATACTTTCGACTTCTAGGCAAAGGCTACGACCAACGTTCAAAACAATATCAACATTTAAGAAATCAACATCAACAAAAAATCATAATTACGAAAATAAATGTAATATTTAGAAAAATATCTAAAAACTGAATAAAAGACTTGAGAAATTCTAAAACCAACAATTCGTCAAAAGTCGAGCACACTGGTAAATAACACTAATCAAAAAAATCGTAAGTCAAGTTTAATAGATAATTTAACTCATCGTCTCGGATAAAACTGGGGGCAGATCATCCCTGGGGAACATGGAAGAAGGATGCAGGTTTAGAAGAAGGTTTAGTCCATTTACTAAACAATAATTAATATCTAGACTACAGAACAGATATCGAGAAATAGAAAAATTACGGACACGAAACAATGGAAGCCTTAAGACAATAGCAACTCAACCATTCCACATTGTTCACCTAGATTGTAAGCAATGACCACAATCTGACCAGAATCAAAAAAGTCCATCCAGAAACCAAAACATTCTTGACATCACAGACCTCTTCACGAGCTTTCTATTTGCTTTTTCCTGTAGACAGCCCAATGCCAAGATGCAGGCAAACCGTACTGATTAACTGAGGTTTCCTCAATACTCAAATTACCTCAGCGCTTAGTTTCTGGCACCAGAGCCAGCCTGGTTAAGTCAGTTAGTAATGAAATCTGCAGGTGGTTTGGGATCAAGAAGAGCCAAAAGTTTGGTCAGATGGTTGCATCTTTTTGTGAAGGCAACCACCCCAAGGATTTGGACAAGAATATTCCAGTGTTTGTCATGTCATTAAACTCCTCAGTTGATAGAAGCGTGCATTGTACCACAGCCGCTTGCTTGAAATTTAGCCAAGGATACAGGCGGTAGTAGAACCCCCACCCCCTCCCCAAACCCCTGAAGCCTTATAATATGGGCCGAAAAAGCTACCTGCAAATTTATGAAACATGGTCGCTGGTCCGTCGCATTTGATAGTCTGACCGGGCAACCTAAACTAACAAAACCTTGGAATTTGCACTGAATCAGGAAGTTTGGGTGAAAGGAGTTTTCCTTTCCGAAATATCCAGTTAGGCCTACTTCAGATAAAAAATGTGACCGAACACGTACAGCAACCAACCGCGTCTGATATTGTTACAATGATGTTTTTGTTGCCATTCAGTCATCAGCCATTAAGAATAGAATATAATAACCAAATGGTCCAAGCTAAAAGCCAAGAAGCATCCACCACCACCAAAAAGCCAACCAGGGGCCATGCACCAAAAAAAGCATGAGCAAGAAAGTGGTCCAGCCGATTTTTAAAGGAATCAAGTGAAGGGGAAAGAACAAGCGAGACGGGCAGGACATTCCATGCCTCGACCACACGTTCAGAAAAAAACCTGTGCCTCACGTTGCTGGAGAAGATACTACCACAGAGTTTAAGGGGGTGCCCCCTGGTAACAGTATGAGAAAGACATAAAAAGTCAGCAGCCTGGACGTCAATATGGTGGTTTAAGATTTGGTACCTGAGGATAAGATCCCCATGGAGAAATCTGGTTTTGACAGAGGTCAGGTTCAGTTGGCGAAGACATTCTTCGTAAGAAAAGTGTTTTAGGGGAAGGCACCATTTGGTGAGGCAGCGCTGACAAGTTTCAAGACGGGCGAAGAACGAGGCCTAACAGGGGCGGCCAACCTGAGAACAGAATTCGACCGTAGGGCGAAGGAAGGTTTTGTACAAGAGAGCAAACAGCTTTGGTGAGACAGCAAAGAAAGTTTTAAGAATATAGTAGGCTTTTTTTAAGACTTTGCCGATGATATAATTAGTATTGGCATGAAATTTCAGAGAAGAATCAACCAAAATGCCCAAGTCCCCATGGGACGTATTAGTAGGGATAGTAGCGTTACCAAGGCAGTAACTGCAGTGTGGGTTGTTGTGCCTAAAATGCAGCACCACGCATTTGCAGCACCACGCAAAATGTTGGAACAGACTTAAAAAATCAAAGTCTCCAGCCAACAAACAACTCTACGCTAAGCTGCGACTGGCCTATCCCGAAGCCGTAAATTCTTGGCACGCCAGGCGTGAACACCATACTCTGGATAAAGGTGATCTTGGCTCGTTTTTTCGCCTGTACCGTACCAAAACACGAACTTCTCGAACTTTTCCACCACTCTTCAAATCTGGAAGTTATATTACCTCCAACCTCGATAAGAAAAAAACCTCTTAAATTTAATCTTTATTGCTAATGGCCAAATTGACAACACTTCATATAATCAAGCATCAGAGATTGTTTTTTCCAAAACTACACCTGTGAACACCATATCTGAGCTTTCCTTCAACCGGGAAAGCCTACTCACCACTATTGCAAATCTCAAATCCAGTAATGCATTGGAACCAGATGGCTTTTCTTCCAATTTCTTTAAACTTCTTGCGAGCGAACTGGCAGACCCACTGACATTCATTTTAACTTCTCTTTCAAAACCGGCATAATTCCATCATGCTAGAATCAGGCAATGTTAAGACAGTTTTTAAGAAGGGAAACCCTTCTGATTCCACAAATTATCGTCCTATTGCTTTGACCTCGGTAGCATGTAAGTTGATGGAATCCCAAATCCGGGTGGTTCTATTAAAATTCCTTACCGAGTATAATCTCATTAGCTCGGGTTTTTGCCGAAACACTCTACTACACACCAATTACTTCTGTGTCTGGACCGTTGGTCCTCTGCATTAGATATCGGTATTCCATTAGATACTATACATTTCGATTTTTGTAAGGCTTTCGAATCAGTTATACGTTCTAAATTATTGGTAAAACTGGTAAATATTGTTGTTCAAGGTAAACTGCTTACTTGGATAACTGCTCTCCTGTCAAACCGCTCTCAACGTGTCAAAGTTGATGATTCGTTTTCTTCTTGGGGTAAGCTTTCTAGTGGCGTCCCCCAAGGTTCTGTACTTGGCCCTATTCTCTTTGTCATATTCCTCAATGATCTTTCCTTCGAACATGCTAATGGCAATAGATTTCACTTTAAATTTGCAGATGACCTAAAAGCGGGTTCCCCTATTGTCAACTTAACAGATGGTTTCCACTTATCTGAATATATAAACTATATCTATAATTGGTCTATCCTTTGGCAACTGCCCCTTTCCTTGAGTAAATGCTGTACATTGCATATTGGTGAACAGAACCCAGAGGAGAACAGAGCAAGGGGTTACAGGTACATGGGGAACCCCAGAGGTAATGGGGACCCAATCACTAGACGAATCCCTGAGACTAACATATTGTCGTCTCTAAGAAAGATAAAAGTTGATCCGGGCGATACGTGATTTAGGAAAGTTCAAAAAAGACAGTTTGTTAAGAAGAAGGGCGTGAGAGACAGAATCAAAGGCTTTACTGAAGTCGAAGAAAACAAGATCACATTGCACCCCTTTGTTCAGGAATGTGGTAAGGTGGTTGTCAGTTTCAAGTAGGTTAGATTGACAGGAACGACCCGGGAGGAAACCGTGTTGGAATTGAAAGTCAATATTGAGATGTTGACAGATGCTCATAACAGATTTATGGAAAAAACCTTTCAAGAATTTTAGAAGTGACACAAAGTAAACTAAACGGCCGGTAATTATTAACATCATGGAGGGAACCACCCTTATGAACAGAAAAATTAAGGACATTTTCCCAGAAAAACCAAATCCTCCAAAAGGCCTTCAAAGCTGTTATTATTCACACATTCACATTTCAAGGTGAATAGTAAATTTCATCAAAACAGTTTAAATAGTAGCAATACATGATGATATAAATACAAATAATAGAGAGAAGATGCACGGGACATCCACCCACCCAAACACGCGAGCGGCTGATGTTAAGTGAAAGATGTACCATTATGACAGTTGTTTTTTTGCCGCATGAGGGAAGAAACCGGAGTACCCGCCGGTTGGAAACAACTGGAGAAAAACCCGTACATATACACTTCCCCTCACCAGGATCGAACCTGGGTCTGTACGAAGCTAGAGATTTTACAGCTGAGACCAGGATGCCTATCGAATCTGATGCCCCAGTGCTCAGTGATATTGTTTAAAAACAAACATGTAAACACGTCAGCTAAATACAGACATCATCATTTCTTCCCAAGCTGAGCCTAGATACGACATTACAGCAAATATTCTTTTAGGAATTATTTTATTAGAAAACTTTAACTTTCTTTACGTCTCTCATGTAAACTAACTAGCCGGCCATACTGAATGTGAATTCACGCAAGCATTAAATGTGATCAACCAAACCCTGAAATGCGATTCTGTGATCCAACACTTTTCCATCCGAGCCACATTTATGTTTTGTCAATCCACGCATTCGATTCGCTGTTCACGTTGGATACATGGTGTGATGTCGAGCAAGAAGGTTTGACCCCCAACACGGATAAACTCCTGTCAGCACCAGGAAAGCCTCAAGACTGTACTAGGCAAACAATCCTGGTTTATTAAAGTGGTTGGCCTTTTTACCCTTTAACAGCCTCAGAGTGAGGTTTCAGTGCTCACATTCGGATGGTGGCAGAATACTCACAATCAAGGCCGATTGGGACAAAAACTCCAATCACCTCAGACACGTAGTTCTTAGCTCAAACGGCCTTGCTGTTAATGTAGCTCTGTGTGAATGAGTTAGTGGGGGAAAGGCGATGGAAGCAATAACTAAGAAATGGCATCGGGATTTTGCATTGGATGGTCGTAATATAATCGTAGGAGAAATGTTGATGATAATCTCATTTGGAGGCTAAGTCCCTTAATGTTCGATATGATAACTGCATTGTCAGCTGACGGAGATGTGCGCTAACGGTGAAACCTGCATCTGCACTCTGTTGTGGATCATGCCTAGTTTCAATGGTCACGTGACCAAGCCGGAAGGCCCTCATAGAGGGCAGCAGAGGGAGCACTACCTTGCATCAGAACGATGCGTAGCCCATTGCTGCCTTGAAAACAAACTCCACAAACATGAAATGTATTGTCATTAACCAAAATAACTAATTCCTGTGACTGCAGTAAACGAACTCAAATTGTTCATACTTTTATATCTTCATTAACACTGTAAACTGACAAGCACCATGACTCACAGTTGGGAAGAGTAGAGCATTCAAGTCGTCTCTAGTGAATGAAGAAAGTTAATTAAGCAAAAGTAGTCACAACAAAGCATACTCACAGTTTAGCCTACTTTTACTCACAGTGTCAATCCCGGCAAAGAAAAAGTCCCCTGCTAGAACAGCCACTTGTTTCAGATTTAATTCTTTGCTTGAAAGAAAAGTTTCGATTAAGTTCAAATCTTCACCACCTTCTGTTTTGCCATGTGCCTTCATGTCTTCGATGGCTTGAACCAAATATTTATTGATCACTCTGCAAACAGAACATGTGAAATGTAACTGTTTTCAATAAAAATGAAAAAGAATGAGATATTTGGCAGGGGGCGTATTCGGATTTCAATTATTTTTCTGATAAATAGTATTCAAACGCCAATGATTCTTAACATAAACAATGCTGCGTCAGAAAAAAGAAGCAGTTAAATTAGCCACCTTTCCAGCTGCTAAGGTTATCTCGGGACGGAGAAGGACAGTTTTTTCTATGAAATACATAGGATCTTTTTCATGCTACAGTTGACATGAATATAAGCACAAGGAAGTGAACCCACTAAATATGTTCTATAATTAAAGGTGGGTGGTCACGAAACGAAAGTCTGCAGCATCTGGTGCCATCTAGCACTGTCTACTTCTCTTAAGAATGAGTAAAATGCAGTATCGTGCACAATTTAAAACATACTACGTTTCGGGAAGTCAACCTCCCGTCTTCAGTTGAAAATAAAACACAAAATTTTTAAAAATACATGGCGTATCTGCCGAGTCACCAAATCCATAAAAACAACCCAGTTCAGGCATGGTCTAGGCCTAAAACTTTTACAATTTTTAAATGATGAACATAACAAATGATACTACATGTTGTCAGATGGGCCTCCGGAAATTGAGTGGTAACACGGAGGCTGTGACGTCACGTGGTTCGGAACAATATGGTTTTAGGTCTGGACCATGCCCGAACTGGGTTGTGTTTATGGATTTGGTGACTCGGCAGATATACTGCCATGAATTTTTTTTTATTTTGTGTTTTATTTTCACCCGAATAACGGGAGGTTGACTTCCCGAAACGTACGGTGTTTTAAATTGTGCACGATACTGGCTTTTACTCATTCTTATCTGCTGAAAGTGCTTAAACTACTCAGTCTACTTCTTTAAGCACTTGCTCACAGCAATCAAAGGAATGCACAAAGAAATATCTTTTAACACAACAAACAAGCCACGTGCGCCTGTAATTATTGAGTAAAAATGTGATACCTCCTCATGCACCTGGAGGCAAGCTGTAAAAGATAACGAAACTACGGCTACTAGCTGGCGCCATGGCATGAAATAAACAATCTGCTATGGTGCCATCTAGTGGTAGTAATATCGTTAATCTTTAGAGCTTGCTCCCAGGTGCACGAGAACGTACCAAATAATTTTTACTCAGGCAAACGGCATATGGCTTACGGCATACGGCATACGGCATAATTAAGGAGGCGTGTGGCTTGTCTATTGCGTGAATAGAAGTGTCTCTGCGCATTCCTTTGTTTGATGCAAGCAAGCGCTAAACAGAACTGGATAGCACTAGATGCTGCATACTTTCGTACGGTGGTTACCCACCTTTAAGATAAAAAAAAAACAATTTAGAAATTCAATGCAGAATTTTGTGTCACAATTTTTCAGTATGTTCTGCATCAAGACCCTCCACTGTGAAGAAAAAAAAATTACGTTGTATTTAAAGGTCGTTTCTGACATTTTCACATATATCTGTATTTAGTCATACGCACACTGTATGAGTGACAACTAC
>JAHWFP010078886.1:31764-49727 GCA_023313725.1 Lithobius niger
ACCTTTATCACCTTGCCTGAATATGTCATTTGGTACATACCAAAAGACTGCCAAAACTATTGCCACTTTGGCTATTAATGATGCAGTTACTGATCTTTACGATGAATCTAGATAAGTCAAAGGATTGCCTATGACTACCACGCGAACGCCGTTACGACACACCGTGAATGACACAAGCAATCACTTTTGTGGAATTCATTGTTTTGGGTTATTGCTGGACACAGTATAAGTCAAGTACCAATGCGTGTATTATACGAAGTGACACATGCTGAGATGTAATTGTGCTAGTCAATATTGCACTAATTAAGACATACTCGATGCAGTTCTGATGAGCTTTTCGTGTTGGCTAAGCTGTGTCAAAAAGTAATCGCCAGACTGGATTGGACTTTCGATCTACAATGACCATTTTGAATTGTATGTATTGAAACAACGTGTTGAAAGTGTTGGATTGCAGCTAGCCCAATCTGAATAGCTGAAGTTGTCTGTCAGATTAAGTTATACAGCCTCGCGCATTCTCGAACCCGTTTTACAACCTGGATGATACAATACAGAATTTCAAACAACATTTGTGGTTTTAATCCGTAAGCTTTATAACTTACGTTGCAAAGTAATCCTGAGCTTCGACGAGCCTCTTTTGCCATTTTCCAGGAAACATTCTGTCAATCCCGGTACCCATTTCCATGACGTGACTTGCCTGGAACGTCGTCTGAACAGCATCAATCAACTTCTGAGGTTCCGAATCTGCCGCCAGATTGCGTTGGTCGAAGCAGCCCAAGCGACGGTTGAGAGCAACAATGCCAACAGCTAAAATTGATAAAATACAAGTATGATTATCAAATGTCCAGAAAGATATATCATCTTGAAAACCGAATCATTAATCAGGCTTATTCGTGCCTGGTAGGGCAATTAAATTCCAGAAGTACAGAAAATTTCACCTTGGGGAATGGCAGCCATCTTCGAAAACAACGGTAAAGGGTTGACAGAGTGGTATTCCAAAGACACCACTAAAACTAAAACTCAATACCACCAACAAAGAACAAACACAGCCGATGAAAAAGTCTTCATCATAACATCGCTCGTCGAATCCAGATTTGGCAAGCGATGTTGTGAAGTAGACTTTTTTCGTCGTTTTTGAAGGGGATTTTGAAGGAGAAGATAGGATTGCTTCCAAAATTTAATTGTTGAACTGTGTTTGCTCTTCGTTGGTGGTATTGTGTTGTAGTTTTAGTGAAGGCAGCCATCTTGGAAAATGGTCGCCCAAACTCCTAAATAGGACAGTACACAAATGGCCACACTACAGAATCCGCCTTGTGATCTGATTTATAAGACAGGTAGGATGAATACACTCGTACATTTTACATACAGAAAATGGTACGGACAGAAAGGTTCTAATAGGAGAATTGAATCACCAATTAAAATTGCAAAACTTCATCTGACAGTAACTTTAATAATAAAGACTGACTGTCTTTTATGCAGGATCCCAGTTAACACTGATGCTACTCATCCTGACACACGAGACAGTTTTTTTTTTCTGTTCGAATAATACCCTGTCGAGGGAATGTTTTGGCTTCATTAATATGATGAATACAGGATTTCCAAAACGCAAAAAAAAAAAGGTAAAATTTGAATGATAATGCTTTATTTACAACCAAAACTAGAAACTGTAGGGTATCCTCGTGAAAATTACATCTTATTATGGCTGCAAAGGAAAGACTTTCATTGTAGAAATCTACATTATTGCCCTGCCGGCAATACAATCGGTCGTATTTTGATTACAGCTCCCATATAAGTATTTCCATAATTCCATAAAATCGGCCTATTTTCAGACATTGTTTTGAACAACTTCGTTTTTAATTGTCTCTCACTGTTAAAACGAAGGACAATTTGTCCGTAATTTGGCGATTTAGAAGCCCCAAATTTACATATTTTTTTTTAGTAAGAGGACCCTCGAGGCTTTCGGATTTGCAACGCTGGTGCAGTTGCACCTTCTGCACGTGCCTAAATCCGCCACTGTGAATGGGCACTAAAACTAGAATGTGAGCTTCAAAATTGTCTGGTCAGTCAAAATTGCATATCATACGAACTGCCACATGTAGTGTTCAAAGTGGGACAGTATGCGACAGTATGGATTACCGCCACTTCACGAAATCTCTGCAACCCATACCGCCTCTTTTTGCTATAAGGAATGGGTGAACCATCCATGAAAGTTCGAACTAAGCTGATATATTTGCTTGCTGATGTTTTTAATGCCGTGTTTAGTGTTTATTTAATCACGTCTCTTGACTTATTTACCCAATTCTTGCTTGCTGTCTAGTCTTCAAGGAATACTCAACCGATTCCTCAGGAGCGGTTGTTATGCACACCGTTTATTTATTAGCTTGCTCCCATTTGGTGATTCTGGAACAAGGCAGTGTTGCTGATCACGGCACAATGCACCCTATTCCTATTACTTTTCCTTAAAGCGCTTTACGAAACACGGCAGTGGCGGTGTAAATTCAATGTCAAGATTACACGTGCCTATTAGTTCAGTCCCGTTTTTGTAGCCACAGTTTCACGTTAATTGCACACCGTACTCCTGTTTCGTCAAGGTGGTTCCACAAAAAGAAATGCATAGAAAAGAAATGCTTTGGGATACAGTAGAATTTTTTTTTCTAGCAACTCAGACCAGTTTGTGCAAAGTACTTTTTAGAACTTTATAATTTGTTCACTTTTTTGAAACATTCAATTTTTTTTTATTTCCTTATAGGACAGCCCCCCCCCCCCCCATATATGACCGGTTTTTTTATAGCATTGTTGTGATTTCCTGTTTGTATGAAACCACTGAATTTCCCGTTAACAGTCGCCCACGCTTTTATTAGATTGTCGCCAGATTACCCAGACTCCCACTCCTAATTCAATTGAAGTCGTAGTGGGAGTCAAGATAATTTATTTATTTATTTATTTATCCTACAGGAGTTTACACGGCCTGGAAGCCACTCACTCCATCTAAAGTGCTAAAAACTAACCTAACTAACTTAAAAACTACACAAAGAAAGTAACAAGCCAGCCAATAACACCCCCAAAATTAATCCAATTGAACTCCATTAACCATCAAAACGACCGGTCACTGCGCAGAACCTCAGAGCTGCCCGGAAATTGTTCCTAGCATTCCCGACCCCTGTAGGGACACCTAACACCACTGGCAGGGTAGCACAAGATAATTCTTTCGTTTGTTGAGCATTGTTGAGCATTGTTGTGATTTCACATTAACATTGATTTTCCATTAGTAGTTGCCCAAGCTTTCATTAGATTTAGTTAGATCTGGATTAAGAGACAAAGAGCCCTCGATCTCGTTTGCATGAAAGTATTGTGACGTCATCAGTACTGTGTCTCTTCGTTGAAAACACAGTTCGAATCATTACTTATACAGACAATTCCGTCATTCATTATACATGCAATTCCGTTTGACAGCGATACAAACGAACAAAAGAAAAAAGATTATCGAGATTCCCACTGCGGACGCACGAACAATAGAAATAAGAATTAGTAGTGGTTCAGTGGTAGTGGTTCAGTAGTGGTTCAGTGGTAGAATGCTTGCCTGCCACGCGGGTGGCCCGGGTTCGATTCCCGGCCGATGCACCAAAAATGTAGAGGTTTGGGGGAGTGGGCGACCCTAACGTGATAAAACTAAAGTGTGGGGATGGTTCGATGTACGAAACTCAATAATTAATTAGACATTTGGTTGGGTTCAATATTTGATGTTCAATGCAAGATTTTATACATAGCTTCGCCTGCCACGACTTAACCAAACAAGCTCTTAATAATTGTTAATGTGATGAATAAATACAAATGAATAAAAGGGACATGATGACTGAAGTGTGGAGGACTAGGGGAATTGGGGAGGAATAACAATAAATTTCTAATTAAGAAGCCAAAGATTACTTACGATTACGGAAAATTGGGGTGGAATGGGGGCTTGGAATGTATTATTATTGTGATTACCTAAACTAACAATACGTTGGCTAGGCAATACACATGCTTAACAATTGATGTGATTTCAGAATACATAACAATACAGTGAGTGAGTTTAATAATAGAGGCAGGGCACACTTAAGATCGTCATCCAAGCTCAGCTCACGGGAATCAAGATGCTGGGTCATCAGTCCCAGCATCAGGTCGTCCAATATTGACGTTGGTAGGAGCTGAGGCAGGATGAGTCACTACAAATAGACTAGGTGCTGACCACCACAGTTCATGCACTCCTTTGGGAACAGATTCCATTCGTTCATTTTCATATAGGAATGAAAATTACAGCCAGGAATTGAAAAGTATACCTAAAAATTAACCAAATTTTCCTTCATTAACTGACGAACCAATGGACACCGTGTAAAGACAAGTGTGCTCCTTAAATAACAAGGGACAGGTCAAATTATTTGTGGACGTTGCAGAGGGAGAAGGGGCGAGGAAATTTGGGAAGATTCGTGGATTTTTCATGCCCTCTCTAAGGTGGTGGAAGGATCATAAAGTTTTTAGGCCCCATTAAAATCATAGAAAGCCACTGACAAACTGGTAGGAAAATACATTTTTAGATTTCAAAACTGACACTTTCAGCACTCGCCCGACTTCATCACCCGACGTAAGTGTTTGCAACATTTTGAAATTGTAAATATCGATGCTATAGCTTGCGTAAGTTCTTCCATGAACTGATCTGTGTCAGATTATATACAAGGACATACAAGCAAATTGTGCACTGACTGTAGATATTTTGAAATTTAATGGTCACGTTTTAATCTCCCCCCCCCCCCCCGCCTTTACTCGTGGCCATAAATAATGACTGGTGGCCAAAGGGTAAGTAAAGAAGGCAATGGGTTCCTATAAACGAGGACCAAATAAAATTCATAGAAAGAGGCAATCCACGTCAACCCCGTTTTTGCTAATTGCTTACATTCCAGTGCCCACTTGAACAACTCATTCACGAAATTGTCCACTTCCATTTTGTCGTTTCTGATTGTTCGAATCCGATCAACGAAGTCATTGGTAACCTGGAAAAGAAAAAAAAAAGTTGTTTTTTTACCTGGTACAACGTACATAGACAACGTACTTTTCAACAGACAGATGCGTACGTGATCTCCCCGTCCCTGCCGGTAACATTACTCTATTTTGTGTTAGATATTTTCCTACTAAAACAAAATTAATACAAGTCTGTGCATGAAATTCCATGTGCAGGGGGGGGGGGGGAATGAGGCTTAATGGCGCGTCGACAGCTTGGTCATTAGCGCCAACCTCAGTCACAGTGCAGTGGTCCGGGTTGCCACTGCACCACACATTACAGAGATATTATTCAAACCCCTAACCTAAATCTTGTCATACATCTGTACCTCCTGCAAAAATTGAAAAACATCGGACAGGAGGACAGACTTATCGCCCAATTGACGCACAATGTCATGCGGAAGATGGAAACGACGACGAAAACCATCAAGATGGCAACAATCAACAAGGAAGTGCCGGACCGTAAGTGGCCGCCGACACCAATAACATTCAGGAGGGTCAACCCCCCGCAAAAGGAAACAGTGAGTAAGTCGAGTGTGACCAATGCGCAAACGGGCCAACACCACCTCCTCACGACGACTGCGGCGACACGCCGAGTGCCATTCCTCAACAGTGCCTTTAATAGCTCGTAATTTATTGCCGTCTTGTCCATCCCACGAGGCTTGCCAAAAAGCGTGTAACCTTAGACGCAGAGTTGGAAAAGCGTCCGAGGGAACAAGGCTGAGATCCCTTCCGAGAGGGCCAGAAAGGGCCCCTTTTGCTGCAGAATCCGCTTGCTCATTTCCACCTATCCCAACATGGCCCGGGATCCAGCAGAAAAGCACGGTTTTCCGCTGGCCAGGCAAGCGGGAAAGCAAAGCTTGGACACGTTGTGTCAAGGGGTTCCATGGATTGTAAGTCGCCAAGGACTCCAGGGCACTCATGGAATCACTGAAGATAATGAAATGCGTGCCCTGAAGGCCAAGGATCCATTCCACCGCCAAACCGAGAGCCAAGAGCTCTGCAGAAAACACAGAATAGCCTGATGGAAGGCGATGGGCAATCGTCACTCCCTTACAAACACAAACACAAGCCACGCCAGCGTCTGACTTCGACCCATCAGTAAACAGCCGCTGATAACCGGCGTACTGAGAACACAGCCGCCGGAACTCCTGCAAGTACCTTGCTGGCAGAGTGGAACCCTTCGGGAGGGACGCCAGAGCGAAAATGAAAATGCCACTTGGGACAAGCCAAGGGGCCACTGGCATCCCCCCAAGCCTCAAGACGCTGGGCATTTCAAAGGCTATCTCCTGACAGGACTGCTGGAGCCTATCGCGGAAATCACCCTTACCCACTTTGCACCTACCGACTCGCAAGTCTGGCCCAGAAACCATGGACCAAGCAGGACTGGATTCCACAGCACGTAAACGCACAGCATACTGAATGGCCAGCTGCCGCCGCCGAATGGCCAAAGGTGGTTCCGAGGCCTCAGCATAGAGGCTGACCACTGGAGAAGTCCGAAATGCCCCAGTCGCCACACGCAGGCCACTGTGATGCACAGTGTCCAACACCTGGAGAGTCGAGTCACTAGCCGAACCATACACCATGCACGCATAATCAAGTTTGCTGCGGACAAGGGCTCTGTAGAGGCGCAACATGGCAGTGCGATCGGCACCCCATGAAGTGCCCGACAGAACCCGCAAGATGTTAAGTGCCCGCAAAGACTTGTCTTTAAGTTGGCGCAAGTGTGGAAGCCAAGATAACGTGGAATCGAACACCAGACCCAGGAAACGTGCCTGTGGGACAACAGGAATCTGCGCCTGCCCCAAGTACAGGCAAGGATCCCATGTGCAGGGCTCCCAGCCCACTTCAATGGATAAAAAATAGGAAGTATAGGATTTTTTGTTAAAAATAGGAGCTTTATAGGAAAATTAAACAATATTTATATCGGTTTATAGGAATTATTAGCACGTGCAGTGGGAGAGTGTCCTATTGTATTATAGGACAATTTTAGGTTGTCCTAAAACACAACGAACAGATTAAAATCACTTTTGAATGTACAGCACGGTCGGTACAAGCTTTACTTGGCCGTGTTCATCCGATCAACAAATTCACGTTTCGTGTTCATACCATGCTGCAGTGCCACGGAAAGGGAAGATCGATGATATTCTTATAGGAACTAGTAATAATTAGTGTAGCAAGGAAACACATCACAAATAAGGCAGTATTTCAGTCTGGAACAGAAAATTCATAGGCGCTTTACAGAAATCCTGTAAAAAAAAAATACATAGGAGGACTGTGAGCCCAGCATGTGGCATCATCGCATACAAGACGTTTTTTTTTAAAGGCCACCAAATCCACTGCAACAAATTGAAACTTTGGGAATTATGGACGATTATTCGTTATATGTTTACCTGTGTAAAAATTAAAAAGATATTGATAAATACTTAAATTATTTGAACTGCAGGCTTACTATAATTAACAAGTAATTAAGAGATTCTAAGAACACCTTGTATAGGGATAAAAGAGGATGAACAGTAATGTATAATTGAGATTTTATTGCACTTTCTGTGTTCCACAATTACTCAAATTAATTACTCCGATATTAAATTTTAAAGCTATGGCTCTAAATTTAAATATGTGAAGGAAAATAAAAGTACAACATTCGCTTTTGCCGCCGGAATTTGAAGTAATTAAGTGGAACACAGAATTGATTTTAATATACAAAACAGATAATATTACATGGGGCTTTTCAACGAAAATGTACATTTATAGACACAGATAGCTTTGAAATATGGTTAAATTAACCCAGTTAAATAGTTAACGTTGTGCAATTCACCATGCACAAGTGGCTGAAATAATGCAATAATCAGTAATTATCTCAAAGAAATGTATCACGGTAATAGTTTGATCGAAATTACGTGTTTATCCATTCCTACGTGGTAATACAATAGAGAACACAGAGGTTTTGAAGCTTATAGTGCTTCAGTAACTCCTGGAATTGAAAGCTGCATAATTCCCAACTATCCTCAATGCAACGTAAAGAAAATAAAACTTGTTACTGTACTTTTTCCATTGGTGATAAATAAGCACGAATGGCTGGTGTTTTCATCATGTGTTTCTGTGTGGCACTTCGCAGCTCTTGCCACACTGGACCTGTTCTGGTAAAAAATTAAAAAGATAGGAAGGATTATTACTGAGGACATTTTGCAACGCAAACACAGCAATGGATGTCCGTAAAAAAATAGGCATAAAACCAGCGTCATGAAATTTTTCCAAGGGCAATTTTTTTCTAAGTTAAAAAAAAAATTAAAAACAAGAAAGCGAGAAGACTGAGTCAGAATAAAGCGGGTAACAATTTTTGAAATATTTGGAAATAACGTACAAAAAAAGTTTATTTTTAACCATTTGTTAAAGTAACGGTGTTCTCCCATTCCATTAAAAAAAACCATCATTTTCTAAAATGGTCACACATCGCATGATATAGAAGATTTATACTTCTCTTCAAATAGACTTTTTTCCTGTCAAATAGAATTGATTTTTTTCCATGAGAGAGAATTTGCATTACAGACTGGATAGAAGAAAAACATTTTTGCTTTGCAAAAACTACAGCCTGTTTGGTATTTTAGATATTTATCGTAACCACCGGAAAAATATAGGCTTGGTTAACCTGTTACAACTGGGAGAGTCCTTTAAGTGTTAGCCGTTTTAATTTCCTTTCTATTTGACATAAACTAAAGCTGTTTGCGGGATTCCTACGACGAAATTTCACTCTTCAAAGTATAGTGCTGCTTCATAAGCATGAACACTCTTCAAAGCATAATGCCAATTCGTAAGTGTGAACACTCTTCAAAGAATAGTGCTGCTTCGTAAGTGTGAACTGTTCCTTCTAAGCCTACGAAGTGTTTCAACTGGTCGAAGGTTTATTCTATGAGGCCTACTCCAAGAATGTAGCACACGTTTGAGGTTGTAACTTGTTTTTGAGCTTGTAAGAATGACGCCAACTCACTACAGGAACTCACTAGAAGATAACTGTAAACAGTACTATAGTCATTACGACGAGAATCAATTTAGGCGTCCACAATACGTAGAAGAACAACGCAGAAGGTCAAACAGTTATTGCAACAATACCACAGCAAAAATACAGTTGCTGTAGCTTGAGGGTAAAGGCCATGTATTTAAATGAAGTTAAAGTTAAAGTTTAAAGGTAAAAGTTTAAAGGTTAAAGTATTAAGGTTGCAATTAAAGGCAATATATTTTATGGTTTAAAACTTAAGCGTTGATAACGTAAGGAATTCGAACGAGGGTTAAGCAACATACGGCAGACAGAAGAAATACAGTTGACACAAATGCATCGCAGTCCGTCTCATAAAAACAAAAGAACAACAACATCAAATGGGAGAACACTGAAGCACTCATTTCCGGCGTTAATTTCTGGGGACATTAGTAGTCAAAATAATGGAAAGTAATGTACAAGACAACATGCAGTAATAGTCAGCCAAAAAAAAAGTTCTGAAAATTTTCGGCTGACTTGCCATACCCACAGATTGGCATACCTTCCCACGGTATGCAGATCAGTGGGAGGATATGCCATCCACTGATTGGCATATACCCTCCCACCTCTTGGCAGAGATGCAGTGATACACTGAGAGTGCATATCCCCAGCAAATAAGCTAATTCTGAAACCTAAAACTGTTTGTCCTACCAGTAAACAGTTTTTTTCCCAGAACAATAAAACATGTAAAACACCAACACAACGAAAAAAACAGGGAAAAGAGGGTTAGCGTGAAAGCAATATTGGCACGGTAGCAAAGCGAGATTCCAAAAAAGTCCT
This sequence comes from Lithobius niger, assembly GCA_023313725.1. Classification (NCBI taxonomy): domain Eukaryota; kingdom Metazoa; phylum Arthropoda; class Chilopoda; order Lithobiomorpha; family Lithobiidae; genus Lithobius; species Lithobius niger. The sequence goes on from JAHWFP010078886.1 coordinate 41,606, forward strand.
TTAACCACAGTAAAACTGATAAATTAAAAAAAAAAAAACTTACTCAAAGAACAGTCCCAGGTTCGAGTACAAGTCAGGTCGGCTTTCACGGTATTTTTTGAAAAAAGTCAATCCCGGTCGCTCAGGGTATTTTCCCTCAGTAGCGTAAATTTGCCTGATTAGTTCGGGATCGAAGACCATGATGAGCGGTGGCTCACGCGGCACATCCATTCTTACTATTTTCCCATACTTGGCATAAAGTTTCATGTACGATGTTTCCACCCGACTGATATTTAAATACCCTGAAAAGAAAGGTTTCGGTCATTCATTAATTCATTAATTAAGAACAGTGAACAATTCATGTTTATCAACATCATTAAAAGCGTACGATTGTTTACACGTTGGTACTCCAAATCCTCCAGACGTAAGGCACCACATGAACATGAGAGTATACTACGCAAAGAAAAATAATTAAATTACGCTTCGGAAAAGCCTATTTTGATCGCTGTAATATGTGTAATATGTGTACGTGACCCTCAATTACACGAAAAACTTCTATTTTTAATATGAAAGTTTGATCGAACAACTAATGTAATTAACGAGAAAGAAACTTTGCGCAAAAAATAAAATAAAAACTGCGGAACTTGGTTCCCACATTTGCCCTTAAATAACGTTCGTCATTGAATAACGTTGCGGTTTACCTTTGTTTACCCCGTGTACCCTTTTGTACTCTTTTGGACCTTATATGTACCCTTTTGTACATAAGGGTACAAAACGGTACATAAGGGAATGAGTATGTTGGGCACAAAGGAACGTACTAAACGATATTATTTCCTTTGTACCCTTCTGTGCCCTATGTACTCTTTGTACCCATGTGGTTTCCTTTGTTTCGTTTTGCACTCTTTTGTACCCTATGTACTCTTATGTACCCGTTTGTACCTTACGCATACCTTTTTTCCCTTATATACCCTTATGTACCCTTCCATACCCTTTTTAAAAGTTTTGTATCTTCGTGTGCTCTGTTGCACCTTTACGTACCTTCTGTACCATTTTGTACTATGTACCCTTTTGTACCCTTTCATACCCTTTTGTAGCCTTATACATTCGCTTGTACCATTCCGTACACTTTTCACCCTTTGGACCCTTTCGCAACCTACGTACTCTTTTGTACCCTTATGAACCCTTTTTAGCAGCTGTAATAATTTTTCTCCTCGAATGTTTCGACTGCATATTTTGTAAAATCCATCGACGCATTCATCCATTGCGTTAATAAGACTGCTTGAAAGTGTTCAGAGGTATGCGCTTCTTGTACAGAGGTATGCGATGACATTTGTCCTGTAAAATTCTGTTCCTAGCACTTTCTCCGATCTGTTGCCGCTGAATGGAAGCAATTCCATTAGGTGGTTTGGCATTTGGATTCCACGTTAAGCTTCAAGCCAGCATGCAGAAAATTCGGTCATATAAAAAGACTGTAACCAAAATTTAAGTGAGTGTTTGTGGTTAGCCTACAGTGTGTACAACTAGTGCCGAAGAAGTTCTTCCTGAAATCAGTCTTGAAATTACTCATAACAAGCTTCCAGGAGTGCCCCCGCGTTCGCTCATCCAAAAGCCTTTCGAAGAAGATTGTGTAGTCAACATCAAGTTGGTCATGCAGAAGCAGGTAAGTCAAATTTAGGTCCGATCTAAGTCTCCTTAGTTCGAGAGAGTCTAGTTTCAAAATTTTTAGTCTATCTAGCTATGGCACATGTGAGAGGCCTTTTTAAAGATTTGGTGAGACTACGTTGAACAGATTCAGTAAGATCAATGTCCTTTAACAGGTGCGGGGACCAGACAGGGCTTGCGTATTCAAGTATTGGGTGTACACACTTTGAAAATCCAAGTTAAGGTATAGGGGTCAGCCAAACAAAAAAATTTACAGGTAACTGCGGCATATTGCCTAGCCAATTTTACTATAATGTTGCAGTGAAAAATAGAGCTGAGATCATGGGCATACGTGTGTCCATCATCTTTCCTTTGGACTTAACATCTCTGTGCACTGTTGTCGTTCGCCAAAGAAAACCGACACACCAGCTTGTGGTTCCCTCGTTATTTGTCTTGTTCTCACTTATATTTTAGGTAGATAATTCGAAAAAAAAATTGTGAATAGGCAAACAATAAAGGCTCGCTTATGTTTAGTTACGGGCTTTTTACATGACCCAGTTTTCTACATGCAGGTTTAAAGCAGTGGGATGCGTCTACTACACCCCATAGGGAGAAGAGGAATAAAGGGGTTGTGCATGAATCACATTCCTTATCGAAGGCAGGTTCTCCCGTCTCGTAAACAGGCATCAAATATGAGGGTTTCTCAAGAGCATTGCTAAAATTTACTTTCTAGTGGCCACATAACTTTAGCGATTATTTGGCTCAAGTTTCATGTCTTTTCCCACCATCGTACGTGATGAGAGCTGCAACCGGAAGAGAAATGATACATCAGGGGGTCGCAACTGTACTAGAAACATGCATTACAAACGTTCGCAAGCAGCATTCCTTCCGGCGCTTGGTCGACGTCAGTAATGCCAACATGGCGCCCGCAAACTTCCGGTTCTCGTTTGAACGAGATCTAGGACGGTATGTGGTAACCTCCGTTTAGGATTGGTGAGAGGCCAATCCTACAATATATTTGTTTACTTATTTTATTTACAAAATTATTGTAATCCGCCTATAAGAGCATGACAGAAATTTCAGATTAAAACAACAATTTTAAAACTAGAAGAAATTTGGCGGCGCATTTGTACTCCGTTCTGGCCCCGGCTCTCGCTTGAATGAGATTCTTAAGATACACTTCCCAGAATTCATCATTTCTCTCGTAATTCTGCGACAAAGGAAATGCATATATTAAAGGCAGGCTGCTACAAATGTGAAAACGCTGTATATCTTAAAAACGATGCAAACATCAATTTATAAAATCGAACAGCTATTGGAAAATTAATTTAAACTTTTGTCTGTGCTAGGATAAATTTTGCAAAGAGTATGACAGTTTAATTGTAGCTATACTTGCTTTACCCTGCTCGTCGGACTTGAGTTTCTCCAATAATTTGTACTCCATGACTATCATTACGGCTGTGCCATCCCATAATCTCAAAGCGGAAGTATCACATTTGGCCGCACCTTAAATCGTGAATCTGCATGTCCGGTAAACGCAGTTTACCATATATCGTCCTAGGATACATCCAGGAAGCGTATTCTAGGAAGCGTACTCTCTAAGCACCTCTCGGATCTTTCAGATCAGGGCCGGATAAAGGGGGGTGCTTTGAGTGCTGAAGCACCGAGCCACAGGCCAAAAAAAGGGCCTCAAGGGTGCTTCACTGTCATGGGAAAAATAAAATAAGGTACTTTAAAAAAAAATGTTATTTTTACTGAAAGGTTGTATCAAAAGATATTAATTTCTAAAAAAAGTTATTGTTTCTCCTTTTTTTACGGATCTGAGAGGGGTGGGGAGCACAATAAATCTTAAACACCAGGCCTCAACGAGGTTTAATATGGCGACGGTTCAGGTCATATATTTTAGTTACCTACTACTGGAAGAAACGTCCACAAAGACTTGATGAGGGGCCATGACCTGGGCCCCGGAATTTCATCGAATGGTTTGGGATTTGAGACTTGTTGAGTGTCTGCAAGCTGCTGATTTGCCGACGTCGTGGCAGATCGGACTAAAATGTAATGGTTTTGTTGTTGACATACTCTTCGGGTCAACGTTGTTACCAGGTTTAATTTCATCTGAAAGAAAAGAAATAAGACAGAACCTTTAATTTGTTGTTGTATACGGCAACAATAGTAAAGTCAAACGGAAATATGTATCCAGTGGGGAAGAGGGCAATTTTCCCTTTTCTGTTACAATAACAGACTGTAACAAACACCCCTAAATAAAAAATAAAAATAAAAACAAAATTTTAATCCGTTGTAAACTAGATCAATTTCCACAATAATACGCAATAATTCGAAAGTGAAAGTGACTTTACTTTTTGCCATATAACAGCCTCACCCTGAAGTGTCAATGCGCCCAATGGGTAGCTGTTGTAGGATATAGACTACAAAGACTAATTGGGATTAAAATTCCATGCCTTGCTCGAGGAAAGCACTCGTATCTCTGTCGGCCCTGCAGTCAATGCACCTAGCCCCAAAAACTAAGCTTGGGAATGCTGGAATTCAGGAATGCGGGAAACGTAGAAATTCGGCGTAGCCTAGGATGCACACAAACTATTCCCAGCAACACATGAGAATATCTTCTATAGTCTGTTCCACATTATGTTAAGGAAAATTGGAAATAAAGCCAACAGCGAAACTCATACACTAGAAATAACGTAGTTCAGTAAGCCACCTTTATGCACTTACGTTTCGTCGGAGTGGCATGACCCGGCTACCCAGTTCGCCCCCAGATCACGTACATAGCGCCTTAATCGCTATGGCCACATCCTCCACTGGCATAAAGATAACTCACTGAACCCGTTATTAAGGTCATGGAGCCCTGGTCACGGTTGTGACCTTAATAACGGGTTCAGTGAGTTATCTTTATGCCAGTGGAGGATGTGGCCATAGCGATTAAGGCACTATGCAAGTGATCTGGGGGCGAACTGGGTAGCCGGTTCGAATCCGGGTCATGCCACTCCGACGAAACGTAAGTGCATAAAGGTGGCTTACTGAACTACGTTATTTCTAGTGTATGATTTTCACTGTTGGCTTTATTTCCAATTTTCTTTAATATTATTTCCAACGATTTATGTCTATTTATTATTCCACATTATGTTTGCAGGAAACTGATTTTATGACGCCAAGTTTCCTTGCAATAGGAGTGTAAAAACATGTCGATATCACACTTGTAGACTCTACACAGTTACTGTTAGAGTTTATAAGTGGGATATTTGTGTGTCTTTGTCCTCGTAATGGAAGTAAACGTGGCGCCATACAGTCAATTTCCTGAAAACATACTGTGGAACAGACTATAGTTGTTGCTTTTTAAAATGATTTTATACCAAAGGACTTAACAACGGTAATTGAATTATAACTGTACTTTACGTAAAGGGAAATTGTCGAATTAGCGTCCTTTTCAACTGCCAATGTTGTCTCGGAACAGATAGGGACAGTGACTGTCGTTAAGCAATACCCACGATCTTTTACATGCCACAATCGACATGAGCACAAGAGCATTCCCGAATGCACAGACTTGGGCCGAGGCAAAGATCTAACCCGGGAATTTTGGCTTACGGTGTTCAGGGCCCTTCTACTGTTAGTCGGGCCAGTCAATGCAATGCGTCAGAGCTACAGCGTAGCTATTTCCAGTCATGAAGTATACACGGGCGAGGGTACCCATTCCCAAGGTACCACAGTTAGTGACGTCGTTGCTTTCCAACCAAAACAATGCCATTCGCATACTTTTACGATGTCCGCTTGCGACGGTGCTGCCCGTCTGTTGACACGACAAAACAAAAGTTGCCAATTTTCAGCGGCATTGTCAATTCACAGTGAGAGGCAGTTGTTTGTTGTTTTTTTACTTAAAAGAGCCGAACCCAAACCGGGTTATCTACCCACGGTAGACAACGACATCGACGAGAGCTGCAGAAAGGTAGCTGATAATGCACCCTGATCCCTGAAACAGTTTAAACGTTTGGAGCTGACTGGCTTGTGTTTGCTAATAGGGTATTCATTCGTTAGTTCAGTTTCGTGTCGATTCATCCAATTACAAATTTAAAACATTTTTACAGAAACATTTGAGTGTTTAGGCACTACAGGTTAGAACTGCATGTTTAAAAAGGATATGTAAAATCTTATTTACCATTGTCGTGCTACTTTTGTTGGAGGGTTGCTGCTTTTGATAAATTATGGAATGTTTAATTTATGTCGCCCATTAACAAATTTAACCCCATTTTTACAGAAACATTTGAGTGTTGGGCACCGCATGTCTAAAAAAAAGGATGTGTAAAATCTAATTTACCACTGTTGTGCTACTTTTGTGGGAGGATTGCTGCTTTGTTTCTGCAGCTATCGTCGTTTCTCACTTGTTAATAGTTTTCTTTATCCACTTTTTATTTACATTATTTACTATATTTTCTTCACTTTTCGTACTATTGTTATGAATTTTTGGATTTTGTTGCGCAGCCTGCACCGAGCTGCAACGCATCTTTGTAAATAAAGTAAAGTAATTTGTCCGACAAAATCAACAGCCAATGCGATTCAAAAATCAATAGATGGCGCAAACTGCACGCAGTGACGCCAAACGCATTCGGGTTTTGCCGATACATCTCGTAAAAATCTCGTACTTTTTCCCGCGCTGCTACTGGACAGTACTGATTGGATCAACCCTACCAAAGCTCATGAAATCCAAGCTTTCTTGTCGTGCTAGCCGTTGAGCCATTCTGATCCCCCCAATCCCCGTCCTACTTCAAATGGGACCTACGTGACGTAATTTATGTGAGGTTTCGAGAAAAATTTATGTGTTTCTCGTTTGGAACATTATGAACTTTTAATTTTTAAGACCGATTTCTTGCCTCCGGATGCCGTTATCAAATCGATGTGAGTAATAAAAGACACGTCGGTAATAAACCATCAGCGAAAAACACACATGAAATAATGTCTACAGTAAATCACATTTATAAAGGTGATTTACTGTAACATTATTTCATTGTGCTTCATCCTGGTGGCGTCATTTCGGTTCAAATCAACAAACCAGCCTTTCTCCAAGCATGGACATACATACTATCAAAATCACTGCCATTACATTACAGATTAAAAAATAAAAACGAACTAGTTTGATGCTTAAGGTAAGGTTTAACTGATCCGAAGTCAAAACAGCAAAGGTACACAAATAAAGGTCTCTGTAAGGTTTCAGATACTGCAGTATTGCTGTAGTGTTTAATCCACGTGAAACCTTACTGAGCCAAATGTTTTCACCATTATTACTTTAGCACACGACCATTAGCCATTGATTAGCTAATGATTGGTGATTAGCTAACCATTAGCTAATGATTGGTGCATTGTACTTGGCTAAACGACATCGCTGAAAAATGTTTAAAAAACAGTCGTCTTATGCCTGTACCACAGCTTCCCACATAAGCAGTGCTCAAGCAATTACTTAAGCAAGTAGCACTTGAACTGTAAGTAATGACTTGAGCAATGGTTTGAGGATTACTTGGTCAAGTAACACTCCTAAGCAGTGCTTGAGGTTTATCGTGTAACCACACCTGCAAACGGGTGGCTATGAGCCTCCGTAGTTCCTGCTAGCACGCCCCAACAAAATGCGACCACAAGCGTTTGTTCAGTTTTTCTGGGAACTCAGACCCAGATGGGTCACCAGCTATACACCTAGATAAAATGCAAAACTACCAATTCATTAAAGAATCAAAAATCATAACAATCGTTAGCATAATAATAATAAATTAGAAAATAATTCGTTAATCAAAAATAAAACAGAAACCGTGGGATTGTTGTTTGCCAGCAACAATGACTTTAACCCACCAAGTTTCAAGTTGATTATGCTAGTGGTCGTGCTCCAACGCTCAAAATACTATTTTCGTTTGCTCTCGCAACGTTATTAATTGCCAGTAACACCGACTTTAAAGGCTGGTGTCCGCACTTTTCATCCCGAACTGCCGGAAGGAGCCTTTTATTTTCACTAATTTCTTTTTTGAAAACGTCAACTGATTTCCCGTACCTGCATACGACACTGAGTTCTGACTGGTGAGGGTTTCAGATGCCCTATCATTCCTGCTGACGCTTCCCCCCCCCCCCCCCCCCGCCCCACGGTATTGATAATAAAAGAAGATTCTGTTGAACTTCATACTCAGTATCTGCGCATCTCATTCCCGGAAGCAGTCTATAAGCCTATCCCTGAGTCCGTCTTACCTCTCCAATGTACGAGTTTTCCTCCCCAAACAAACCGTGCTCATACTTTTCGACCCAAGAATGCACGCCGACGGAATGTACCGTACGTCGAGTGCTCATCTGGCAGTACACAACCAGTACCGTGGGGAGAGGGGGACTGAGCTTTGAGCAGGAATGATAGAGCATTCGAAACCATCACCAGTCAGAACTGCCACAAACTCCTTGCTGAAATACAAGAAGAACGAAACTCGGGGTGTGCGCAGGCCAAACTGGGGGGGGGGGGGGGGGT